>JAPQNM010000011.1:322882-325382 GCA_029783475.1 Metacarcinus magister | reverse complement strand
AGAGAGAGAGAGAGAGAGAGAGAGAGAGAGCGTTCTGCCTCTGTGCTATAAATTTACCAAGTGCTCTAGAAGCGTTTACATGACCTGCTATTAGTGTGGCCCCAAGTCCTCCATTATCTTTCTTGACTTACGACACTTTCTACTCCAAGATTACCATCGCCAGGGAGGAGAGAAGAGGAGAGGAGAGAAGAGAAGTGAGGAGAGAGAGAGAGAAGGAGAGAGAGAAGGAGTAGGAGGGATAAGCTGAAGAGAGATAGAAAGAAATGATAATATTCACATCTATTGTCCATTTCGTATTTGCAATCTTGTTTTGAGATGCAAAGTATGAGGTGGAGGAAGGAATGGAAGGTCGGAGAGAAGGAAGGAAGGAAGGAGGGAAGGAAGGAGAGAAGGAGTGACCACTGCTACCGTACCTCTAACTCTCCTTCACCTCTCCATACCTCCCTTCCTTCATTACCATAAGGAACACTACACTACCCATAGAAAACCTTGTCATTATAATCTTTATGTTTATATCTAGGTATCTATGGTTTGGTTGATGAGGGGGGGGTGATTGATGGCCTGGTGGGGAGGGGGTAGGTAGGGGGTGGAGTGGGTGGAAGAGTGGATGTGGGTGTTATTGTGGGGTTTGTGGATTGCTTAGAAGTGGATGATGGTTGTAATGTGGATGAGTGTTGTTGTTGTTGTTGTTGTGGTGGATAGGAGATGAATAGAAATTTTGTGGATTAATATAATGTAATATTTCCTTCCACTTTATGTTGTTCCACTTAAAAAAGGGATCGTAAAAGAATGTGTGGATGTTGATGCGAAAAAAAGTGGATATGGAGGTGATTGTAGTTATATCCACTAAGAACAATAATATTAAATAACAATACATTAAATTCGAATATGAAAAAAAAATATACAACGGAATAAAAAAAAATTGAAAAACAAACAAACATGAGTGTGTGTTTGCGTGTATTTGCGTGTGTATTTTTGCGTGTGTGCTTACCTGTCACACACCACTTATCAACATATTACCGCAGAGATCCTGTCTTCATACCTCACTAGCTCACCTGTGTTCCTTACCTGCACATAGTCACTCCCCGTCCATCCCTGTCTTGTAGGTCGGGAGGAGTGACGTGCAACACAGACGAACAATGAGCTCGACAAATTATCCTCTTTCGCGTGTTAATAGTGAACGCTGACACCTAGGGAAGCTCACCTCTCCTTCCTGCCTCATTAACATAAAGGTAAGGTTCTTATCGGCAGGTAATCAAGACTCCGGGAAGATTTTGCGAGTAGCTTTGGCGAGTGTGTAAGGAGGCGGTGGCGTTCACTCTATCTTAGTGCCCCCTTGCGTCCGCCCCCTCGTAAGGCGGTATCTCTCTCTTTCGTCTCTCCTTCCTCACTCTCATTTATCTCACTGATTCCTCCTGGTTTCTTATCTCTCTTTCTCTCTCCCGTACGTGTTTGCTGCTTATCCAGAATCCATTGTATTTGTCTTGAATTTATTATGTATACAGTAATTTTTTTTTTTTCATTCCCGTAGACAACCTTGCAGCATAGAAAACGAGGCGTGAAATACCTGAAGGATAAACTAGTCAAGACAATTCTCCCTCCCTCACTCTTTCTTTCTTTCTTTTCCTTCTTTTCTGCCTCAACACACCTGGCCTTTCGTGACCCAAGACCGTCCCTCAACCTTACCTGCAGAAGAAGAAACAATTAGGCGTGGTCCTTAACAGCTCGGGGTCGTTAGGGAACGCCAGAGGATTACAGCACGACCACCGCGCGCCCACCTCTAACGACCCTCACTCACGAACGACTTCACACCCCCGCGATACATGAATAAAAAAATGAAGTGTTTACAAAAGCCTGACAGGGAAGGATGCGGCAGGGGCGAGGGAGAGAGTGAGTGATGTTCAGAGTCAGGAAGGGGTGGAGGAGAGGAGGAGGAGGAGGAGGAGGAGGAGGAGGAGGAGGAGGAGGAGGATGGTGGTGGCGTGGGTGGAGAAATGAGATAGCTTACCTGTGTGCGGGAGATATTTGGTCACGGTGAGGTTGTGTGGATGAGAGAGAGAGAGAGAGAGAGAGAGAGAGAGAGAGAGAGAGAGAGAGAGAGAGAGAGAGAGAGAGAGAGAGAGAGAGAGAGAGAGAGAGAGAGATAACTGTGGATAGAGTTAAATGAAAAATGTATTGTGTTTTGATACGTCAGCTGTCAGTCAAATAAATGTGATGCGCTGACTGGATAATTACTAATAACAATTAATAATTACTAATATCCCATGTGCTGCACCTCACCCCCAACACCCCCCCCCACCACCCCCCAAAAAAAAATATAATAAAATAAAAAAAAGCAAAAAAGAGTAGCGAGTTACAGACTGGAGTGATGAGTGTCAGATGAAATGCCTGATGAATATTCAATCATAACTTAAACACCCCACAAGCAAACCACTAATTAATTACTGAAAAATAAAGCGGAATTCGTTATAGTGTGTCCGAAACAATTAACATCCGTCAT
>JAPQNM010000011.1:307882-310382 GCA_029783475.1 Metacarcinus magister | reverse complement strand
TATTTTAACCTTTCCTCTTCCTCCACCATCACCACCACCACCACTATCACCACCACCACACTCCCTCAAACCTTCTCACCTCACCCACACATTTCATTCCCCCTTCCCTCCCTTCCCTCCCTTCCCTCCCTTCCCCCCCTTCCTTCCCTCCCTTCCCCCCTTTCCCTCCTTCCCCTCCTTCCCTCACGTACGCTAAATTACACCTAGAAATCCGCTAACTTCCCCTCACCCTCCCCTTCAGGATGGGTTTAGCAGAGCACCTGTGGCCACCAACATCCTGACGGAACACATTTACGGCAGGTAATCAGCAGGTAAACACACACCCTCACCTGGTTTAATTAAGGGCTTCGCTGGACGGAAATAGTGATTAAAACGAGTTTATAGACAGTAAATAAAGCAAGGTAGTGAATTTTTTTTTTTTTTTAGAATAGAAGGCGAGCACGAGTCTCTCTCTTACTCGCCTTCCTTCCTTCTTTACCTGTGATTATATATAGGAGGAGTATCACACACACACACACACACACACACACACACACACACACACACACACACACACACACACACACACACACACACGCACACTAGGTGACTGAAGGAGGACGGAAGTGACTGACGAAGGAGCCGGGTGGTCTGAGGGCTGACTGACCGGCGGTGACTGACGGTGTAGGAAGATTGACATGTGGAGAGCGTGCGCCGGACAGGTTATTTCACTTGGACTGTGGAAGGCGACCCCGACTCCCGGACCCTTCCTTTATGTCCACTGAAGGGAAGGGAAGCGAGGGAAGGGAGGGAGGGATGGAGGGTGGGAAGGTAGGGTGGGATGGAGGGACGGCTGAAGGAAGGAAAGAAAAATTCATGGTAAAGTTTGAACCTGAGAAAAAAATTGTGTTATGCTTTATTATTATTATTTTATTTATTTAAGTATATGTTTATTTATCTATCTAATTTTTTTTTATAGTTATTTTTGTGTCGTGATTTTTATTTTTTCGTTTTATATTGTTTCTAATTTTTTTTCTTCTCATTGTTGTTTTATCTAATTTTTTTCTCCCTCTACATTTTTTTTTACGATTTTCCATTTTTTTTTTTTTGAGTTGATCCTCCCAAGCCTCTGTCTGGTCGAGGCTTTTCAAACAATTTTTTTTTGTCTTCATCTTTCCTCTGCCTCTTTTCGCCTTCTCTTTAGTCACTTCCTTTCGCTATTCGTGGGTCTTCATCACCTAGGCTACCCGTCCTCTTCCTCCTCCTCCTCCCCTCCTCCTCCTCCTCCTCCTCCTCTCCTCCTCCTCCTCCTCTTCCCTTCTTCGCCCCCTGCTGCGTGCCACGAATGAGAACAGTCTACCTGGCCGTGCGTTCACCTGTGTGTCTGACGTATATGACTTGGCCTCATTTAAGCACCTCTTTAAATTACACTCCGATGATAGATAAAATGTATTACTATTGTGTTCGATGTAATATATATATGTGTTTATTTACGTCTATCAGTTTGCATGTGTTTAGTGAGGTGCGTGAGGGGAGGGAGGGAGGGAAGGAGGAAGGGAGAGGGAGGGAGGGAGGGAGAAGTTCGAAGAGATTGAGAGAGAGAAAGAGAGAAAAAAAATCGTTGGTTTCTTGATCAGTAACTTCGGACCAAACTTTTTTTTTCCCCGCTGACAGTGACCCCCACGACACCCTCACACCGGCAGGGGAGGCGGGGGTGGGCGGGGGTGGGTGGTGGGGGGGTGAGGGGGCGTGCAGGGAAGGCGTGCGTGTCGTGCGTGTCTCTCCAGCACACGGTAGTGGGTGTGGATGTCGCCCGTGTCGTTTCAGCCCCCGGAGAACCCAGGGGAGCGGGGGCCCCCTGGGAGCAGCGGCCGGGGGCTCTTGTCCATCGCTCTGGGGGACCGTCACCCCCCCTGTGCCGCCCGGTGTGCCGCCGCCCTCCTACACGCTCGTAAAATACTCACATTCCCAAGGTGGCTGTCGGGCGGGGGACTCAACGCAAGATAAAAATGTTGTGGGCGGAGAGTGAGGCCGCCGCCGCCGCCGCCTCCACAGCGCCCAGCCCGCCGCCCGCCGCCCGATGCAAGCGGTCTGCGGCGTCTTGATTATCATGAGTTTGAAAAATAAAACATTGACCAGCGTGAGATGAGTCCAAGAGTGACGCCCAACCCTCCCGGGAGAGAGTGGCCGCGGCGAACATGACCCCCGCGGTCATAATCGTTAAAATACGGCCGTAAATATTTGGAAACACCTCCCGTCCCGCGGCCCGGCATAAAACACCGCCTGTGGTCACGGCCAGCACCAAATGGACTGGACGCGGGTGATAGACTCGCTAGTGACACATAATTCTTCTTTTTTCTACCTGGGCGTCGCGGGCCCCGCGCTGCCCCGGCGGGAGGCGCCCCACCGCCCTTTGTTCCCGCCACCTCAAACACCACTCCCGCATTCCTCGCCCTCGCTTTATGGATGACTTTAACTGGCGGCGGCGAGGTGATGGCGGAGTTGCAGGCCGCGGTGCAGC
>JAPQNM010000011.1:295382-300382 GCA_029783475.1 Metacarcinus magister | reverse complement strand
TTAGATTGTAAGAGATTATGAGAGAGAGAGAGAGAGAGAGAGAGAGAGAGAGAGAGAGAGAGAGAGAGAGAGAGAGAGAGAGAGAGAGAGAGAGAGAGAGAGTTGGGGGGTTAGTTGAGGGTTAGAAGGACGAACTGTGGTGGAGATAACGAGGAGGAGGAGGAAGAGGAGGAGGAGGAGGAGGAGGAGGAGGAGGACGTGGTCAGAAGTGTATGTGGTGAAAGTAGTAGTAGTAGTAGTAGTAGTAGTAGTAGTAGTTTTCTCATAAAAAATACCAATCATAAAAAAAGAAAATAAATAAATAAATAAATAATGCAAGTGTAAATATCTAACTATCGCCTCTATGCCTTATTCCTCCTTCCTTCCCATTATTTCTCTATCCCTCTCCTTCAATAGTTTCCTTTCGTCCTTCCTTCCTTCCTTCTATCCATCCTATCTTTCCTATATCCATAATTTCCTTCATTCTTTCCTACACACACACACACACACACACACACACACACACACACACACACACACACACACACACACACACACACGCACACACACACGAGAAGGAATGATGAATACTCTATGGTACGAGAGAGAGAGAGAGAGAGAGAGAGAGAGGAGAGAGAGAGAGAGAGAGAGAGAGAGAGAGAGAGAGATAATGTATACCACTTTGACACTAAATAAATGACCAACGTATTGTTCATAGGTATAAATACACACACACACACACACACACACACACACACACACACACACACACACACACACACACACACACACACACACACACACACCTGTCTAATTATGCCTAAACAATGGGAGGAAATTGCTACTTTATATTCTCTTACAAAAACATATTATTCTTACCTGCGCATTCTCAGGTGTCGACAGGTATTAAATAAGATTGATCTACCTGTAACTACGCAACTAATTACCTTTCTGCAACAAACACAAAATATTAGAGAGAGAGAGAGACGAAACACAGAGAGGAATGAAACCAAAAAAAAAAAAATATATATAATAAAAAAAATGACCATAGAAATTCATATATAAATAAAATAAAAGTTAATGATAAACATGCCACGTAAATCTAATGCAAAAAAAATAATAATAAAATACACTTAAATAACAACAAGAAAACATAAAGACGGAATTACTCTTGATTTTAAGTAGGAGAGTCAGTCTTAAATTCACAGTCATGCGTTAGTTACCAAGGTGTTCTTCCCCCAATTTGACGTCATTTTTGGCCTTGCAACTCCACAGGTGATATGACGCTGGGTGCAGGTGTGACGGAGGCGGTGACGGAGGGAAGGAGGGGGAGGGAAGGAAGGGGAGAGTGAGAGTAATAGGAAGGGAGGGAAGGAAGGAGGAAAGAGAGGGAGAGGGTGTGATGAGGAAAGAATGGAATGAGGAAAAAGGGAGGAAAGGAGAGAAGATATGGGGGAGGGAAGGGAGGAGGAAAGGAAGGGAGAGGAATGGTGAGGAAGAAGGGAGGGAAGGAGAGAAGATAGGGAGGGATAGAGGGGAGATGGGGGGGAGGGAGGCATATTTTGTGTATATTTACCTCTGTGTGATTGTAGATAGTGATATTATGACACACACACACACACACACACACACACACACACACACACACACACACACACACACACACACACACACACACACACACACACACACTGACTAGCTAACTAACTAATTAATGAACTAACCATCCAATTACAAGCCTTAATTACCTTTGAGAAACAATTCACAACAACTAAATGAGATCTAATCACACTCTTAATATAGACAAGATCCCTTAACAGATACCAACCTATAATTTAAAGAGAGAGAGAGAGAGAGAGAGAGAGAGAGAGAGAGAGAGAGAGAGAGAGAGAGAGAGAGAGAGAGACTAGAACACCTGCATGAAAGGTACACATATACACCTCTTCACACACACACACATACACACACACACACACACACACACACACACACACACACACACACACACACACACACACATAATTAAGATAGTCTGGAAAATCGGATACTTGTGCAAGATCACCGATTGTGTGTGTGTGTGTGTGTGTGTGTGTGTGTGTGTGTGTGTGTGTGTGTGTGCGTGTGTGCGTGTGTGTGTGCGTGCTTTATAGAGTCTAATAACACGCCTCGCTCTAACTTGAGATTGATTCTTGTACAAACACGAGACCGAGAGAGACCAACCAACATGTATATAACTTTCGTTCTCTCTGTGTGCTTGTTCTCTAATGTCTGAATGGTTTCCCTCCTCCTCCTCCTCCTCCTCCTCCTCCTCCTCCTCCTCCTCCTCCTCCTCCTCCTCCTCCTCCTCCTCCTCCTCCTCCTCCTCCTCCTCCTCCTCTCTGTCTATATGTTTTGCCTGATAGTTATGTAGTATTATATTGTATTGGTGTGTATGTGTATTGAAAAGGAAATAGAGGTTTGTGATAAAGACGAGAGAGAGAGAGAGAGAGAGAGAGAGAGAGAGAGAGAGAGAGAGAGAGAGAGAGAGAGAGAGAGAGAGAGAGAGAGAGAGAGAGGAGAGTAGTAAGGGCGTGAGCAGTGAGTGATGAGGGGAAGAGAAAGAGAGTCAAAGAGGAGGAGGAGGAGGAGGAGGAGAGGAAGAAGAAGAAGTACAGCCTCCCAAGACAACTTAATCACACACACTCCTACCTGTGACTTACCTGTCTCTATATGCATAAACACTACCTCTCACGCTTTGGTATTCATATGTGCGTGTACCTGTGTGCGTGTGTGTGTGTGTCTGTGTCTGTGTGTGTCTGTGTGTGTGTGTGTGTGTGTGTGTGTGTGTGTGTGTGTGTGTGTGTGTGTGTGTGTGTGTGTGTGTGTAGGTTCATAAGGCAACCAACAAGCGAGAAATTACCTCCTGATAACATGTCACTGAGAGTCTGATAAATGGCACTCTGGCACTCACATGGCACTCCTCTGAGGTGTGAGTGAGGTGCCAAGTGTGAGGTGCAGGGTGCTAAGAGGTGCCACTAACCACACATGGGTGCCAGCAGGGAGGGAAAGGGAGATAAGCGAGAAATTAGAAGGAAGGGAAATAGATAAGATGAAGAATGGAAGGGAAAGGAAAGGAAAGGAAGGAAAAGGTTAAGTGAAAGGAAATTTGTGGTAGGGAAAGAATGGAAATGTATGTGTGTGTGTGTGTGTGTGTGTGTGTGTGTGTTTTATATTGAGGGAAAAAAGTAATTGGAAACAGAGTAATATTTAGTAAGAGATGAAAGGGAAGAATGTGAAGTAAGAGATTAAATTAAGAAAATTCCTCTTTTATTTCTCTCATCTCATAATTTCACTTTTCCTCTTCTTCTTCTTCTTCTTCTTCTTCTTCTTCTTCTTCTTCTTCTTCTTCTTCTCTCTTATTCCTTCATTTATTTTTTAATTTATATGCCTGTCTTCATATTCTTCTATTTCTCTTCTCTTCTTCCTTCATTCCACATATATTACTTTTTATCATCCTATTATCCTTCTAATTTTTATTCTTCCTTCCTTTATCCTTTTTAACTCACTTCCTCTCTTCCATATCGTTCTTATTCTTCTACGTATATCCTTTATCTATCCTTCCCTCTATCCTTCTTTCTATCCTTCCTTCTATCCTTCCTTCTTACACCTCCTCCTTCCTTCCTTCTTTCTTACAATAGCAAACATTTCATCTATCTATCCTTCCTTCTATCCTTCCTTCTATCCTTCCTTCTATCCCTCCTTCTTACACCTCCTCCTCCTTCCTTCTTTCCTTCAGTAGCAAACATTTCATCTATCTATCCTTCCTTCTATCCTTCCTTCTTACACTTCCTCCTCCTCCTTCCTTCTTTCTTACAATAGCAAACATTTCATCTATCTATCCTTCCTTCCCTCCTTCTATCCTTCCTTCTATCCTTCCTTCTTACACTCCCTCCTCCTCCTTTTCCTTCCTTCAGTAGCAAACATTTCATCTATCTATCCTTCCTTCCTTCCTTCCTTCTATCCTTCCTTCTTACACTCCCTCCTCCTCCTTTTCCTTCCTTCAGTAGCTAACATTTCATCAGTCTTCCTCAGCTTCTCATCTGCCTCGTCCTATCTCCATGTATTAGGGGCAGGCTGACACATGCTGACAGTGCCTTAGTGCCAATGTGTCATGTGCTCCTGTTACGTGGGCGGAGTGCCAGAAGGTGCCACGCCTAGATAACTTGTCAGCGGGCACTCCACACCCACAGATGATCCTCGTAAATCTCTGGTGCCGTAGAATGAGGGGAGAATGAGGTAATTTGCTGGCACTGGGGAGGATGTGAGGGGAGGGTGAGGGGAGGTGAGGGGAGGAGGAGAGGGGAAGAGCGAGGGTGGTTAGGTGTCAAAAGATGAGAGGGAGGGTAGGTGGTGGGGTGGTGGGTGGGAGTGAGGGGGAGGGAAGGGAGGGGAAAGGAGGGGAAAGGAGGAAAGGACTTGTCTGCTATGCCATTTTAGTGTCTTAAGTACGCTATTTTTTCTTTCTCTTTCTTTTTCTCTCTTTTTTTTCTCTCTCTCTCTCTATCTATCTATCAATCTGTCTCTCTCTCTCTCTCTCGCGTTGAAATAGTTTTAAATTAAGTCCTTTTTTTGCTCATTATGTGGATTCTATAAAATGTTGTCACTCTGACGCTTGCTTTTTATTTTTTTATTTTTATTTATTTATTTATTTATTTATTTTATTTATATATTTATTTTTTTAACAAGTGCATTGAAGGAGGAAATGGAATGCGGAAAAGTGATTTATAATGAAGAACAAAAACTTAACTAACTTCATATATATGCATAGAGAGAGAGAGAGAGAGAGAGAGAGAGAGAGAGAGAGAGAGAGAGAGAGAGAGAGAGAGAGAGAGAGAGAGAGAGAGAGAGAGAGATTGGTTTACTAATAATCAAATACATAATCCGTGTAATCGATCCTTGTTATAAGAGGAGGAGGAGGAGGAGGAGGAGGAGGAGGAGGTGGAGGAGGAGGAGGAGGAGGAAGAAGAAGAAGAAAAAGAAGA
>JAPQNM010000011.1:265382-272882 GCA_029783475.1 Metacarcinus magister | reverse complement strand
CTCTCTCTCTCTCTCTCTCTCTCTCTCTCTCTCTCTCTCTCTCTCTCTCTCTCTAATCACTTTCTATGCATTTCTTACATTAAATTCACATTCTCTTCCTAACATCTTTCTCTCCCCAAAAATTTTCCAACACCTTAAATTTTTTCCTTCCCTCATTTCCTATCTCCATACAGCACGACCACCTCATAATATTTTCAGCGGTACTCCTTTGGGTTTTATGAGGATCTTGCCGCCTTCCGCCACGCCCACCGCCCTCAGCACGCGGGTGTATAATGGGGAGGAGGCATTGAAGGGCGTAGGGATGAGTCGCAGCATCCGGTGTGGTGTTAAATGGAGATGAGTTCCAGAGAGATTCCAAGCGTGTCTCTCTCTCTCTCTTTTTCTTTTTCTTTTCTATATATTAGTTTTTTTTCTCTTTCTCTTTCTCTGTCATTGTTAGTTGTCCTGTTATCGTTATTGTCATCATTTTTGCTATTGTTTTTATTGTTATTGTTATTATTATCAAACTAAATGCATCTCTCTCTCTCTCTCTCTCTCTCTCTCTCTCTCTCTCTCTCTCTCTCTCTCTCTCTCTCTCTCTCTCTCTCTCTCTCTCTCTCTCTCTCTCTCATTGTTAGCTGTCCTGTTTTTCGTTATTGCTATTATTATTATTATTATCATTATTGTTATTATTATCATTATTATCAAACTAAATTTATCATCTCTCAATTATCTTTCATTCGTATATTTTTTACCCCAACGTAAATACATATACATAGACATCAACCATACATATCTTTCATCTATACATTTATATTTATACATTTATTTTCTCATTTGTCTCCTCTATTCAGTGATTCAGCGAACAATTTATTCCTCTGTGTGTGTATCATTTATGGCAAGTTTTCCTCGTAACACTGAACACCGATTTTTGTCCTACAGTGAAGACTTATTAGATAAATCAACTAAACGAGTGTGTTTTTAGTATATTTTCCCTTTTGTTTTGCTCTTCGGATCATATATTTCAGTGTGTGTGTGTGTGTGTGTGTGTGTGTGTGTGTGTGTGTGTGTGTGTGTGTGTGTGTGTGTGTGTGTGTGGTGCTTGGTGTGTGGTGGAGAGTTAAGGAAGAGAGTGTGATGAGGTATTTTGTCATGATCTCTGAATTAGTTTGTTGTTGGTCCCTGTGGATGCGTGTGGGTCCCTTGGCCATGACCGAGGCTAAAGTTTGGCCATTAAGGGGGTTGACCCACCTCGCCGCACCGATGAAGGCCGAGGGAGGCGTGGGGGAGGCGTGGGGGGGGGAGGGGAGTCGCCGCCACAGTGTCATCGCACACAGGTGACGCGTCGTCAAGTTGTCATCATCCTTGAGGTGCTCCGCCACCCTGCGTCGCTGTGTTTGTTTTGATGGTGACGATGTTGTGGCGGCGGCAGTGGTGGTGGTGGTGGTGGTGATGCTGCCCCGCCTCCCGGCCCCCTCCGTCCGTCTCCTCCTTCTCGCTCCTCTCCTCCTCCAGCCCCGCGACTCGCCTCTCCCCGCCCGCCTCGGCCCCAGCGACACGCCTGCCGCTGAAGGGGAGCCGCAGGTCCCTCGCTCCTCGGGAAGGGTTTGTGAAGGACGGTGCCTAAATATTTCCATGGCCGAGCTAATTAATGGTTGTTATAGTGGGGTGAGAGGTAACATACAGTGAACATCGGTGGCTGACATCTGAGATGGGCGAGATAAGAGCAGGGTGATCTTGGTGAGGCTCAGCGGGCCAATCAGCGGCGGCCCTCACTGATCTATGGTACGGTGGGCGGGGCGCGCCATGGCCCCGCCCAGAGCCGTGGCCTCCGCCGCCCTCACACCCCTCCACAGTGTGCCTCTCACTGCCCGCCAGGAAGGAGTTGTGTGCTGCGCTGCGCTGCGCCGTGACATTCGATATCTGTGTGAGCGACGGTTTGACATTGTCGCCGAGAACTGTGGTGCACGCACCGAGCGGCGCGGCCGTGTACAGACCAGGCAAGATGATAGTGTGTTGTAACGGTTGCCAGAAGCCCATCACGGGAAAGTTCCTGGTGACGGTGCTGGAGAGGACGTGGCACGCCGAGTGTGTCCGATGCTCAGACTGCGGCTGTGCCCTCACCGACAAGTGCTTCAGCCGCGAGGGAAAACTCTTCTGCAGATCCGACTTTTTCAGGTGAGTGCGAGGCGGTGGGCGGTGGGCGGCGGGCGACGCGGCGGAGCTAGGCAAGGCAAGGCAAGGCAAGGCAAGGCACCCGCCGGCCGCGGCTTCTGCTGGCGGCGGCGGCAACACCTTAGGTGGCGTAATGGGCTCAGGTCACGAATCGTGCGCCTGTGTGGGGCTTTGAGGGTAATGACGGGGCGGGGCGACCCGACACCTGTTGTGCTGGTGTTGTTGCCCCGCCACAGCCTGCCCGACACTGCCCCGCGCCGCCCGCTGCCCCGCCCTGGCACGCTTAGCCCGTCACCGCTCCTCACACTGTCTCGTCACTCTCACGTGCAAACACACTTAATAGCCGACATAAAGAACAAAACAAAGTAATTCCCTTCGCACGAGCCACCGCGCGGCCTGACCGTGACGGGAACACACCACCAGAAAGGATGGTGAGTAGCAGAGCGTCGTGGTGAGGCAGCGGCAGCCAGGGCCGGGAAGGACTTCAATGCCCGGCCTGCAGCCTGCACCCTGCACCCCACCCGCTGCAGGAGTGACAACCTCGGTAACCTCACGCTAGGCTTTCAATCATGTCCTCGGTGGGCGCGTGCCTCGAACACCGCAGTCTAACTATGGAATGGGCGGATTCCTCCTGCCGGGGTGGCATCGTTGGCGTGATGGCCTCAGCCTCTCATAAGTCCCCCGCACCAGCATCTTGCCGTCACAAACCTACAAGTGCACAGGCGTGACAACACGCTGAAAGTTAGCTTTAAATCGTAAAACGCAGCAAGATGTAACCGTCCTGCACGTAATAATCTCTAACGAAGTCCTTGTGAGGTAGTGTGTCCTTCATCCCTCGTAGTCCGTCGCGCCTTTCTGAATCCCGGACAACATTGGCGGTCAGGAAACAACCTATTACCTATAACCTGCCAGGCGTCAGGTAGAAGGAAGAGGGACGAGGTGAACACGTCCTAGGAGGTGTTGGCTGCTGGGCGAGGTACCTCAAGACAGAGATATCATTGTTTCCAAGCGGACTAACAAATGTTTATGCTAATGTTAGGTTACCCAGCGCCTCCCTCCCTCCCTCCTCTCCCTCTCATCGCCTCCCTCAGCCCGCCGCGGCCACAGTCCAAGATTTAGCATAGCATATATTTACGGGCGGCATGTGCGTGTGTACGTGTTCCTGTGTGTATGTGTGTGTGTATGTTCTGCGATGGAGTGTAGGTGTGAGTTTGTAGTATGTGTGTGTGTATGTGTGTGTGTTTTCCGCCTAAAGTGTACTGTGGATTGTTTTCGTGTCGTGTGTTTAATATTTACGGTCTTGGTTTTAGCAGAGATGTGTGTGTGTGTGTGTGTGTGTGTTTGGGTGTGCATGCATGTATGTATATGTGTGTGTGTGTGTGTGTGTGTGTGTGTGTGTGTGTGTGTGTGTGTGTGTGTGTGTGTGTGTGTATTCCAGGGAACTACTATTTATGGGAAACAACGATAGAGGAAGTAGTACATGTGCGTGTATGTGTATGGAGGTAGGTGTACAAGCGCGTGTGTGTATGTGTGCGTGTGTGTGAATATAAATATCATCTTATGTGACGGATGTGGCGGCAGGAAAGTATAATGGGTGTGAGGCAGCCCACCGCCACCTCCGCCGCCGCCGCCGCCGCCGCCCCAACGCCTGCCGCCGCCACCTCCACAACAATGATTTACAACCCTCGTCTCAGGCTTCCCCCTTCACCTCTATCCTGAAGAACCTCCTCCTGTTGTTGTTGTTGCTGCGCCTCCTTCCCTCAAACTATAGCTATTTTACGTACATGAATACGCACATAAGCTTTCCGGTCCATTCACACACGCACGCAAGCACACATATGTAGTACGTTCATGAGAGACTTTCGCAATGATATTTATACGTACACGAAAACTTCCATGGCTTTTCTAACGCTCAAAAATGATTTCGTACACACACACACACACACACACACACACACACACACACACACACACACACACACGTTCTCCAGTTTACTTGCTATTATGGACGCCGTTGGAAATTAGGTGCACACGTGATCGTATTTATGGTAGGAAGGAAATTGGGAATGGCTGGAATACCTGACGAAGGCTTCACTTATACGTGGTTTGGTAAGGTAACGATACAGGCGGCGTGTGTGTGTGTGTGTGTGTGTGTGTGTGTGTGTGTGTGTGTGTGTGTGTGTGTGTTGATTAATTACCCGTCAATGAAAGAACTCTACCACGATTAGAAAGAAAGATAGAGAGATACTGACATTATTTACATAGTGTGGAGTTCCTAAGAGCAAGCATCCACTCCTGTTTCTTTATCCTGATCCTTACGTCCCCTTCCGCGCCTCCACCCTCTCCGCCCCTCTCTATATTACCCTTAACGTGTCATGACTCCGCAGGCAGTATTTCTCTTCCAGCAGCGCCCCTCCTTCCCCTTCCTCTCCCTCCCTGCCGCTCCTGTCCTTCCCTCAGCGGGTGGGCGTGATCCAGTGAACTTGAGGTATGCGTGACAATGTTTCTCGTGACGCCAAATTTCACACTCAAGTTAGGGCTGTTTTGTGAAGGTCCCCCGGCTGTCTGTGTGTGTGTGTGTGTGTGTGTGTGTGTGGATCGACCATCGCCTGTCCTCCTCTCATTTCCCTGATCCGCTTAAACAAAAGAGGCGATGAAGGTAACGCCTGGAGATCGATACCCCTTTTTTCACCTTTATAGATGCGAGTGTTTGATATTTTCTACATCCTTTCGCGGTTTTGATTTTCTTGAGTTGTATGTATGTAATGAATGTATATATATTTTTTTTAAACGTTTCGTAATTATTTTTTCTAGTGTTTTATTTTGGGGGAGTAAAGTTTTAGACGTGTGTGTGTGTGTTTTTCTCTTTTTTTTCAGAATTATGTGTGCTTGTGTTTTGTACGTGTGTGTGTGTGTGTGTGTTTTGTGTCGGTGGGTCGGTTGGTCGGTGGTTTGAGGATTTATGGGGAAGCTGTTTTATCGGTTTAATGGACGTACTTAGTTAGTGTCTGGTTGGGTGTAGTGATTGCACTGTTATGCTATCTGTGTGTTGAGTTCGCAGTAGATAATGGAAGCGTTTTATACCATGTTACAAGCCACCACTTAACATTTTCCATCTTCATTTACTGACTCCTTGGCTTCCTCCTCCTCCTCCTCCTCCTCCTCCTCTACTACTTCCTTCGCCTCTTCACCTAATAACACAACCTGCATCTTCCTCTCCCGCTCATTATCCCATTATACCACTTATCCTCTCTCCCTCTTCCTCTCCTTCGTTCATGCCTCGTCTTACTACTACTACTACTACTACTACTACTACTACTACTACTACTACTACGTGCGCCGACTTCCTGCCTACACCGTCCGTATCGTCCGTAACCTCCAACACCGCCTACGGTCAATTTTCATGGACCTCGCAACTCGTCTGGATTGTGATCAATAAAATGCTGTGATCCGTGAAATGCTGTGAGTTCATTATTCACGTGAGTCCGATATATTCTACATCCCGGCCCCGTGTATTACAGTATCGGATCCGGAAGACTGGAAGTGTATAGTATTGTGGGGTTTAATACTATGCTATAGAGTGAGTGGGTGAAATATACGCTGTGAATAAGTAAAGGGAAGGAAACGGGTTTGTATAGGAAAGGACACATGGTAATATTTATTGTATAGATTGAAGGAAAATGTTGAGGTTATCGTAAAAATCGTGATATATGTGTAAATAAGAGAGGTGAGGTGATGTTATGATAAAGTTTAAAGGGAAGTGGGGTACTATCGATAAGAGGAAGGAAAAAAGATAAAGCAAGGATGGAATTTTTTTTCTTCATAGGATAATGTTGAGGTAAAGTGATATTTGAAAGCGACTAAAAAAAACAATGTAATAAATATAAATAAATATAATAAAAAAAAACACAGCTATGAAAACAAAAATAGCAAAAAAACAAGAAATACGAAACCAAAAAAAGTTAAAACACAAAAATCCACAAATAAATAGATAAATAAATAAATAAATAAACGCAAATATAACAATAATTCCACCACGAAAAACAGAACAAGTATTGATATCAAATTCTTTATCAAAACACTCGAGAAAATACGGAAGATAAATGAAAGAATAACAAGGAATGATAAGTGAAGAAGGAGGAGGAGGAGGAAGACAAAGGAGGAGGAGGAAGGAGGAAGAGGAAGAGGAGGAGGTGCGGTTGGTTGCTTTGATACTTGATTCCTGTGGTGTTGTATTTGGCCAGTAGTGTTTTTATATGTTCAAGGATCAAGTTAGTAATTGTTGGATTATTGATATGATTAGGAGAGGAATTATTACTGTTATTATTATACTGTTGTTGTTATTCTAGTTTTCATTATTATTATTATTACTATTACTATTATTACTATTATCTCCTTACTACTACTACTACTACTACTACTACTACTACTACTACTATTACTATTGCTACTACTACTACTACTACTACTACTCTCTCTCTCTCTCTCTCTGTTGCTTCCGGAAAAAAATTGCTTCTCAGTGTAGTTTTGAATGATTTAATTGACACCGGAAACTGTACTTTTACCTGTCATTACCTGGATAATATTAGACTTTTATTCACCTTTTTGGGGCTTGATTGTATTGTTCCTGTTTGGTTGTGCTTTATTTTTTCCTCCGTAGTTGTGTTTTTTTTATTTATTTTTATTGTGTGTTGTGTTTGTATGTGTGTGTGTTTGTCTGTGTCTGTGTGTGTGTGTGTGTGTGTGTGTGTGTGTGTGTGTGTGTGTGTGTGTGTGTGTGTGTGTGTGTGTTGCCAATGGAGAGATAGAAAAAAATATTTCACGTTGTCCTGAATACTTTAAAAAAAAAAAATAATGAAGGACAATTAATGAACTTTGATTTCTTTTTCTATTTTTATGTTCAAATTCATTATCATTATCTTATTATTATTATTATTATTACTATTATTATTATTATTATTATTATTATCATTATTATCATTGTTATTATTATTACCATTGATAGTAATAATTATGGTAGAAATAGTAGTAGTAGTAGTAATAATAATAGTAGTAGTAGTAATATTAGTAGTAGTAATATTTAGTAGTAGTAGTAGTAGTTGTTGTAGTAGTAATAATTTAGTAGATCTTATTAATGGTACTGTAAATATTGTTCTATCATTTATTTCTAAGGATTCTAGGGACTAAAAGTATATTATTTATATTTTTCGGGTCAGGAAGAAAAATTTTGAACTTCCTGTAATTTTTCTTAAGAGGTAAATGAGAACGTAATAATTACCTGGCGTGTTCTCTAATTAAAGTCTCGTGTTCGGAGGTTTTCTGCAGGTGACTTGACTTGCCTTTCAC
>JAPQNM010000011.1:240382-260382 GCA_029783475.1 Metacarcinus magister | reverse complement strand
CTCTCTCTCTCTCTCTCTCTCTCTCTCTCTCTCTCTCTCTCTCTCTCTCTCTCTCTCTCTCTCTCTCTCGTTCTCATTTTTAGTATTCACAGTTCGGATGCGGTACTGAGACGGTTCATAAACGGTACATAAACGGTATAAACTTTACATTCATCAAGCTTAGAGAGAGATCCCCGGAGTCTTGTTCCATACGTGTTTAGGTCCAGACGAGGCGACATTTATGGCTCTCTCTCTCTCTCTCTCTCTCTCTCTCTCTCTCTCTCTCTCTCTCTCTCTCTCTCTCTCTCTCTCGCTCTAGCTCTCATTTTAATGCCTGAGGTGTCTTTCTCGTGTGTGTGTGTGTGTGTGTGTGTGTGTGTGTGTGTGGGTGTGTGTGTGTGTGGGTGTGGGTGTGTAGTCACGGCAATTCGAGGAAAATGATGACAAGGAAATAGTGAAGTAGTTGATAATTTCCTTCACTCACCTTTTGTGTATTTTTTATTCATATTTTTTTATTCATTGTTTTGTTGCCTTGAATTACATCCTCTTTGGAAATTGAAGGAAAACGATGAACTCACAAATATTAATCCTTGAGGTGGATATATTTATTTATTATTTTTGTTATCTCTAAGGAGGAAAACAATTAACTCTATGCTACGAGTGTTGTATTGAAGTATAACACAAATAATAACAATGATAATTATTAATATACAACTCCTAAACAGTGAAGGGAAAATATATATAAAATTACATCTCGTGCGTGAATTATGAATCTTAAATCACACACAAACACACACAAACAAAAAACATATTATTAAACGCATCTAAAAAAAACACGACAAAACATCAACACAGGCTCATCAAAGCAGGCAACCACGCGCGGATTGATACACTCAAACGCACTACTTAACACAGCGGAGGTCACAGAGGGTAGCGGTTTTGAGGCTCCACGCAAACTGAGCATCGGCGAAGGATTACAAAGGAGCTCAACGCGGCCCCCCGACACGTTTTCTTCCCACGTTGTAGTCGGCGTGAAGGTAGAACGGATGGACGCGCGCTGACGTAACAGTTGGGGAGTATTTTGAAGCGTCAGTGAGGCATCAAAACCCTTTGTGTTCCTCCTCCATGGCTGTGTGACGTGGTGAAAGCCTCGTCAGGATGTGTGTGTGTGTGTGTGTGTGTGTGTGTGTGTGTGTGTGTCTGTGTGTGTGTGTGTGTGTGTGTTTGTTTGTGTGTAGGGTTATTGCTTTTGTGTATGATGTTGTGCTGGTGGTAGAGGTAGTAGTAGTAGTAACAGTTGTAGTAGTAGTAGTAGTAGTAGTAGTAGTAGTAGTAGTAGTAGTAGTAGTTGTAGTAGTAGTAGTAGTAGTAGTAATAATAGTAATAGTTGAGATAGTATATATATATAAGTAAAAATCCATATTCCGGAATCTCCCTTAAGAATAAAACAAAAGATAAAAAAAAATATTAATCCAAAGAACGTCAACAGTACAAAAAAAAAACGAAAACGAACGAAGAAAAAAAAAATCAAATAAGAAAAAAAAAATAGAAAAACTCAAAATAAGATAAACAAAAAACAAAAAACCAATCATCTTCCTCATAAGTACTCCAGTTCGCCTTTGATACACATCCGTCCACTCATACATTGATAGCCTCCTTTTTTTATCTATATTCTGACGTTGAGCTGCCTTCGCCTCGCCTCCTCGACACGTCCGACACCAACTGGCCACCACCCGAATTTCAATGACAGAATTCTCTCACCTGGATAATCCTAGACCAGGTGTTTCCATGCCCGTATTTCCCGCTGGCGAGGCTGGGAGGGCCGGGAGGGTCGTAGAGAGAGAGAGAGAGAGAGAGAGAGAGAGAGAGAGAGAGAGAGAGAGAGAGAGAGAGAGAGAGAGAGAGAGAGAGAGAGAGGCGGAGCTACAGAAGAGAGGGAGAGGGAGAGAGGCTGGCTGGAGACTGACTGGACCAACTATCCTTCTCTCTCTCTCTCTTCCCTCCCTCCTTCTCTCTCTCTTCCCTCCTTCCCCCCATCCCACCCCTAGAGGTAAAGGTTCTCCGTGGGATAAAAGAAGGTCTCCCCAGGCTCCCCCAGCAAGGGCGGCTCTCTGGGGGAGGTCTTAAGGCTACTGAGAAGGGCGGGAGGAGAAAAAGGACCGAGGTTGTTGAGATGGGAGGGACGGAACCACGAAAAAGGGGAAGGGGGGGAGGGGGGGAAAGGGGGCTGCGGTAGGGAAAATTTAGGGGCGTGGAGTGGTAGTAGGAAGGTAGTCAGGTAGTCGTAGTAGTGGTGGTGTGTGGTGGTGTGTGGTCGTTCTGGTGAGGGGAAAATGGTGTGTGGTTTGAGTTCACGTTGGATAAGGGTAAAAAGGTAGGATTTTTTGAAGGTCGTAGAGGAAGGAAGGCAAGGAAAGGTGACTTCGAATTTTGTGGGTCTTATTTTTCTTGTTATTTTAGGAACCTATCGATTTTGAGGGGAAAGGGAGGAAAAGGGAGGCGGTTGTGGAGTGAAAAGGGGAAAAGAAAAGGGAAATGCAAGTCATATATAAAAGAAAGGAAGACAACCTAAGAATTTTGTGAACCATTTTGATAGAAGAAGAATCGTATAGAAGGAAGAGAGAAAATAATAAGTGAAGGGGAAAGAATGCAAGTGTTTTAGGATGATGGGAAAGAAGGGGAAGAATTAAACAGTTTCAGGATGATGATAGGAAAGAAGGGGAAGAATTAAACAGTTTCAGGGTGATGATGGGAAAGAAAGGGGAAGAATTAAACAGTTTCAAGGTGATGGGAAAGAAGGAGAAAATTAAACAGTTTCAAGATGATGGGAAAGAAAGGGAAAAATTAAACAGTTTCAAGGTGATGGGAAAGAAGGGGAAATTTAAACAGTTTCAGGGTGATGATGGGAAAGAAAGGGAAAAATTAAACAGTTTCAAGGTGATGATAGGAAAGAAGAGGAAGAATTTATCATTGAAGGCGAGTGTAAGAACTAAAAATCTTCCTTTCCCCTTGATAAGAATGAGTAGGTATCATGCATTTAGAGACTGACAAGGCAATAAAGGTGAGGAACGGCAATTAAGGGGGGCAGGTGTGTTAATTGGGGGTTGGGGGGGGGAGGGGAAGCTTGGGGCGAGGGTCGTGATGGAGGGGAGTGGGGGGGGGGCAGGTGAGGGCTCCAGGCACAACACGACTGATTGGGGCGTGGGTTCCTCACTTTCAGGCGGGCAAAAAAAGATTGGGAAAAAAAGATTGGGGGAAAAAAAAGGAATAGTGTAATGGTCCCGTGTGTGTGTGTGTGTGTGTGTGTGTGTGTGTGTGTGTGTGTGTGTGTGTCTTTTCATTCTACACTATATTCTATCTCAAACTTCATTTTACTCTCTTTTTCTCTCATTTCCATCACCATCTTTCTCTCTCTCTCACTGTCTCTATTTCATTTCCTCACCCTCCTCGTATATTAACTCACGCCTATTTCCTTTGCATTATCACTATTCCCTTTCCGTCCTTCCGTCCTTTCCATCTCCTCTTACTTCCCTCTCCTCCCTCTCCTCCCTCTCCTCCCACTCCAAGGCTCCGTATCTTCGCTCCCACTCTGGTAATGAAGACAAAGGTGACGGTGGAGAGTAGATGGTGTCGACCCTGATGTATTTATGGTAACCTGGTGTGATTTACTGTGGGAGGGGAGGAGGAGGAGGAGGTAGTGGGAGGGGAGGAGGAGGAGGTAGTGGGAGGGAGAGCCTTAACCTGTACTCTATGGGAGGGAGGGAGGGTGGGAGGGTGGGAGGGAGGGTGGGAAAGGGTAAAGGTTAGGAAAGGTAGGTCATTTACAGATAGGTAAATTGAGGGTTATGGGAAAATTTGTAGGTTTGGTGATGATTTGGTTGGGTTTGTTCGTGTGTGTGTGTGTGTGTGTGTGTGTGTGTGTGTGTGTGTGTGTGGGTGTGGGTGTGTGTGTTGATGGAAGGGACTAGTAGGAGGAGGATGAAGGAAGTGAGGAATGAAGGATAACAATATACAGAAGAAGAATTGAGAGCAAGAAGGAAAATAATAAACTAATACTAAAATAATGTGATGGGATTTATATACTTTTCTTCAAAATTTCTTGGGGTGTAATTTTTTATTTATTTATTTATTTATTTTTATTTGTGGGTGTGAATAATAATGAAATAGCTTCCGTTTTTATTATGATTATCAAATTCCATGTGTGTACGTATATCATGCTTACGTACGTACATACATAGGTGCTGGGGGGGGAGGGGGGAGGGGGGGGTTTCGTGCACTCATCTCATCCGACCTTACGACCAACACAACATACTATACTGTAGCAACTTTATGGGCAGGAAATAAATAAAAATAACATTCATACTTTATTTATCATCACCATCACTTTTATTATATTTCTTCTTCACTTCTGCGCTAAATTCTGAGGGTCACTTCGCTTTCCTGAGAAAAACACAAAATATCCCACAATTTCAATTCAGCGCCGCACGTCACCGGCCTCTCTAGGGGACCCACAGAGGAACGCGTGCCCGGAACAACGAGGAACGGAAACATTCTTTATAACACAGCGTAGAATTTACACCCCCAGAGAGACCCAGAGAGACCCAGAGACTTGTGAGTTAAAGCCACGACCACGCACCTGGATTCTGATACCTGTCATTACGAGACGGAAGGAAGGAAGGAAGGAAGGAAGGTGAAGGGAGATATACAGCTAAAGGTGACGGAGGGAGAGAAAAGTGCGGTATACCAGGTGAAAATGTATAAATCTACTGCCCATGCGTGGTACACTTTCTCCCTCCCAAGCGACCACCCACAAGATGAGATGGTGGTGGAATTAGTGTAGCGTTGTGTTTCCGTTTCTGCGAAGTGTGTGGTAGAGGAAGGCTTCTTGGTGTCGCTCTAGGCAGTGCTGTAGTGGAAGGGGAAGGGGAGAGAGAGGGTCGTGTTGGGGCAGAGGGACGGGTCGTGGTGGTCGTGGTGCTAGTGCTGGTGTGTTAATTAAAGTTATATTTTTGTACTCCCTTTTTTTTCTCTCTCTCTCTCTCTCTCTCTCTCTCTCTCTCTCTCTCTCCCTCTCTCTCTCTTGGTAGTGTTGCAGCGTCCTGAGGTCTTGGTGTGTGTTGGTGTGTGTGTGTGTGTGTGTGTGTGTGTGTGTGTGTGTGTGTGTGTGTGTGTGTGTGTGTGTGTGTGTGTTAGTGTGTTGGTGGCTAAGTTCATTTTCTTGTTTGCAAGGATTGGTTAGTAATTTTCTTTTTCTCTTTTTTTTTCTATCTTCTTTTCTTTAGTTTCTCTGCTTCGCTTCCTGTCATTGTATTGTCCTTATCTTGAACACACATCTCCTCCTCTCCCTCCTCCTCCTCTTCCTCCTCCTCCTCCTCTCCTCCTCCTACTCCTCCTCCTCATCCTCCTCCTCCTCCTCCATATCCTAACCAACATCAACAAACAACAATAACAATAACAACAACAATTCATCAATCAATCCTTCTCTTCTTCCCTTAACTCCATCCTTCACTAATTATTTCTATCCTTACACTAACTTTTCTCCTACACTCCTCACAATTTGTCCTGCCTTCCCTTCCCTGTCTCACCCTCCTTCCCTCCTTCCCTCCCTCCCTCCCTCCCTCCTTGAAGCCCTCTAGCGGTGTTGCAAGGAGTGATAGCCTAGGTGGATGAGCGGAGGGTAAGTGAGCCTGTACTTTGCATGCATTACCTACTCTGGTGACCACTTTCGAGGAGGTATTGATGGCAGACTCAATGGTAGCTTGCCACGCCCCACCCTCCTACCCTTCCCCTTCACCCTCCCTTTCCCCCTCCTCCTCCCCTTCCTCCTCCCTTTCCCCTTGCCTCCCTTTCCCCTTGCCTCCCTTCTAGCCTTCTGCAGTAGGAGACGCGCTACTGATGAGGGGGAATAATTTGAAAATGGAAGGTTCGTTTGTGTAATTCTGGTGTTTTGACTCGTATTTTTTCGGTGTGTGTGTGTGTGTGTGTGTGTGTGTGTGTGTGTGTGTGTGTGTGTGTGTGTGTGTGTGTGTGTGTGTTGGAAGGGGAGTGTAGTTTGTTCATTGTTTTCGTGTTTCTCTCTATTTATCTATTTCTCTCTCTCTCTCTCTCTCTCTCTCTCTCTCTCTCTCTCTCTCTCTCTCTCTCTCTCTCTCTCTCTCTCTCTCTCTCTCTCTCTCTCACTTTCATGTGCACCCTTCGTAGAGGTCACTCACTTCTAAGCAGGAAATTTTAAGTAATGTAAAAAACACTTCATTTAGCTATTATTTATTTTTCTTTACTTTCCTTCCCCTTACTTTTTTTATACCTATAAGTGAGGACGTGTCAGCGGTGAAGGTGAAAAGAATTGATGTTCATATATATATATATATATATATATATATATATATTATATATATATATATATATATATATATATATATTTATTTATTTATTTATTTATATTTTTTCCTTTTCCTCTTCCATTCTTTTTTCTTTTCTCATTCTTTTTGCAGGTGAGTTGACCTTGAACGCGCTTGTTAGTGGAAGAAAGGCAGGCAAACTCAATGACTCTGTGTGCTGATTACTTCTTCGGCAGTCTGTTATTAAGTAAAGAGAGAGAGAGAGAGAGAGAGAGGGAGCGAGCAAGAAAAAGATATAGAGAGAAGGAAGATAATGATAACAATAATGAGAAGACACAATTACATACCTTCCTTACTTACTCCATTAAGATATACACCAAAAATATAACAAAAAAAGTATATATATCAAAAGTACATACAGAGGCAGGCGAGGGAGGGCGGGAGGCAAATGTATTCTCTTGGGTCGCTACTTAAGTCAGTCTTCACGCCTGCGACGGGAGGAGAGAGAGAGGGAGAGGGAAAATTACCGACAGCCTCACACTCATTTGCATCTCTCACACGCGTAGTGGAAGCTGCTGCCTGGAGGTGCCTATGTCTCTCTCTCTCTCTCTCTCTCTCTCTCTCTCTCTCTCTCTCTCTCTCTCTCTCTCTCTCTCTCTCTCTCTCTCTCTCTCTCTCTCTCTCTCTCTCTCTGGTGTCGTTCGTCAGTCCCCACCTGTCGTCACTTCCGGTCCTAAACGACTTAAATTTAGGGATGATCTTTGTCATTTTTTTTTCCCTTTTCCTGTCCTGAAGTTAATTTTTGTCATGTTTTCCTTATGCGTGGTTTTTCCTCTTTTTTTCCCTCTCTCTCTCTCCCTCGCTTTTCGTTTAATTTTTATAAGTTGTTTTGGTGCTGATTTCAGGAGGAGGAGGAGGAGGAGGAGGAGGAGGAGGAGGAGGAGGAGGAGGAGGAGGAGGAGGAGGAGGAGCGGCAGAATGGAAAATAAGGCCTTAAGAAGAAAAGTATAGAGTACAAGAAAGGAAAAAAAAACATTGAGAGGAAGTGGGAGGGAGAAATGGGAGAAGAAGACGGGTATAGGAGGAGGAGGAGGAGGAAGAGGAAGAAGAGGAAGAAGAGGAGTGATGGGTTGCCGCCGTGTCATTTTGGGGCATTTATTCTCTCATTGTCAACGGTAATTATGTTTCGCAAAAGATGGCAGGTGAAGGGTGAACTCAGCGCTACCTCTTAACAACACCTGTCCTCCTCCTCCTCCTCCTCCTCCTCCTCCTCCTCCTCCTCCTCCTCCTCCTCCTCCTCCTCCTCCTTCTTCTTCTTCTTCTTCGCTTCTTGGAGTATATAGTTAAGTCGCTGGTTTTTTTTCTTTCTCTCTTTCTTTCTGTATTCTTCTTATTTCATTTTTCTTTTTCTTTTTCTGCAGTTCAATTTTTTTTTTTGTTTTCTTTTTTCGTATTGATTCACATGATAATTAATGCGGATTTATATTTTAATTCACCTGCATTTTATTTTTTTATTTTTTGTCGTTCAATTTTCCGTTTTTTCCGTTCATCCAAAATCACGTTAATTATAAAAAAAAAAAATCCATCAGTTACAAAAAGACAAAATAAAATAATAATAATAAATAAATAAATAATTCTAACTCAATTACATCCTTCCCTCATTTTCTATCTTAATCTACGCATAGTTTTAGCATAGCATAAGTAGCATAGCATAGCATAGCATAGCATAGCATAGCATAGCATAACATAGCATAGCATAGCATAGCATAGCATAGCATAGCATAGTATCAGCATAGCATAAGTAGCATAGCATAGCATAGCATAGCATAGCATAGCATAGCGCGTGGAGGTCAGCGTTTAATCTCCCGCCAGAAGCGTTTAACCTTGCAGCCATCTTTAATCGGAGCGTTGAGTCGCCTTTCTTGGAGTCTCGAAACAGTAGGAGCATCGGAGCGAGGCCGACCGGGGCGGGGCGGGGTGGGGAGGGGCGGGGCGGGGTGGGTTGGGGCGGGGTGGGGCGCGGAGGAATACAAGATGGTCGATGACTCCCAGATTTTGGTCTCCTCTCCCGCTTCACTAAAGATATATTTCTTGGGCGAGGGTGAAGCGCGGAGGAGCGATATCTTGTTTGTTTTCGTGTGTGTGTGTGTGTGTGTGTGTGTGTGTGTGTGTGTGTGTGTGTGTGTGTGTGTGTGTGTGTGTGTGTGTGTGTTATTGGTTTCGTAATCGCGAGAAGAGAAAAAAAAATAATCGTGGTTTTAAAAAAGGAAAATGCGTGTTAGTTGAGAAAGGAGGAAAATATACACTTCAGACAAGGAAAACTGTAATGGACTTTGCGAGGTGACGGATCGAGTGTCTGGTGGGGGGATATTTTTTTCCTATTTCTCGGTTCAGTTTGGTGTCATTATATTTTGTCATAGCCGATCGTGTTCTAGTTTTCATCATTCGTGTTGCTTTAAGAGACTTTACCGATATGAAGTCACGCGCGGCGATTAAAAATAAAATAAATAAAGTGTGTTTGAGTGTGATATATATTTTCTATAGAATCTCCATCCCTATCGCCTTATCTCACAGTCTTCAAAAAATAATGTTCCCTGCTATCTTATCTCTAACATGTTATTATATTCCTCCTCTGACCACCGCTGGCGTGAGGTAAGGGCGTGGGCGTGTGCTCCTCCTCCTCCTCCGTCAGCAGTGTTCCCGCCCCGCCTCCACCTGTCCCGCCCCAGCTAAGCTCCTCTCGTGTCTCCTCCCGCAGGCGGTTCGGGACCAAGTGCTCTGGGTGTCTGCAGGGCATCTCACCGCAGGACCTGGTGAGGAAGGCCCGTGATCGCGTCTTCCACCTCAAGTGCTTCACCTGCTGCGTGTGTCGGAAGCAGCTCTCCACCGGCGAGGAACTCTACGTCCTTGAGGAAAACAAGTTCGTCTGCAAACAAGACTACATGAGCGGCAAGCTGACAGGTAAAAAGCCGCGGCGGAAACTTTGACTTGGTTATAACTTTTTTTTTTCCGTGATTCTAAAAATTCTTGCGTGATTGAATATATATTTTTTGGGTTGAAGAGGCGGCAGAGGCACTTTCCCCGGTAGACTTGGTGAATTTTATCGATTCTCCTCATTGTTTCCGTGAGTTTGAAGCTGAAATGACCAACCACGGAAAGTCTCAGAGTCTGGCGGGGAGGTGCATCTGTGCGTGTCTCTTGTTCTATGTCTTTGCCTTGCCTGTTAGTGACCGTAAGTGGTGGGGAGGGAAGATGTGGATTGGCGGGCGTCTCACACCCTCCCCGCCTCCATTGCAGTTGATCCTTACGTCATGTCGGACGAGGAGGAGGAAATTGAGTCAATGGATACCGGTGACGCCTCGCTCAAGTCTCCTGGATCAGACTCCAATGCACTGCACGCCCCTAACACGCCAGCCACGCCCGCTACGCCCTCGGCCCCACAAACCACTGATCTCGACAAGGCCTCCAGTGTCAATTCCCGCGACGATGGAGATGACGATGACGAGGATCTAGAGGGCGTGAAGGACGATGACGCAAAAGGAGTAAGCAAAATAAACAATAAACAAAAAAAACAAAAATTACCACTGATTAAGTAATACAAAATGGTAGTTTAGTATATATTTTTTTCCATTTTTATTAATATATCTTTCCTACTATTTTTTCCTAGGTAGCAGAGGAGGAAAAAGGGTCTAAGCGACGTGGCCCTAGAACTACTATCAAAGCTAAACAGTTGGAAATCCTTAAGACAGCCTTTAATAAAACGCCCAAACCTACGAGACACATCCGGGAACAGCTAGCCAAGGAGACAGGTCTTCCCATGCGCGTGATACAGGTACGTGATGCGTCCATCTTGAGTGTTACCTGTTACCTGTACGTGACCTGTGTGTAACGTGTTCTAAGGTGCAGACAGGTAAGGAAGAACATTAATGCCGTGTTCTCAGTGCTGTTTTTTTTTCTCTCTTTCTCACACAGACACACACACACACACGCGCACACACACACACACACACACACACACACACACACACACACACACACACACACACACACACACACACACACTTTAACGTCATCATTGAAATATCAACAAAATTAACCACTCTATTTTTTTTTCTTTCTCTCATCTTTTCTTCATATTATTTTCTTCCTCCTCTTCCTTCTGCTCCTCCTCCTTCTCCTCCTCCTCCTCCTCCTCCTCCTCCTCCTCTTCCTCCCCAGAACTTCGCGTCTTCGTCCTCAGGAACTTACACAACTTGTTCAGCTCTTTGTGTTTTTTTTTATTTTTTTTATTGCTGAACTTTGTCTTGCATTTCCCTCAAGTTCTAAATCAGTGAAGGAAACTTACGCCTCACCAAGCCACCTTAGGAATGCGTAAAGCCTAACAAACTACGCTTTAATATTATGTTTACTTATATACTTCATTTGTTTTAGAATTATTATTATTATTATTTTTTTTTCGAATGTCACACTAATAACCTCTTTATTTATTTTTTTGGGTTTATTTTGATTTACGTTCATTTATAGTTTTCATTTGTTTTATTATTATTATTTTTTATTTCTTTTGTTGTCGAATGTTACTATGCTTTTTTTCGATTTGTTTTCATTTCTAGTTTTCATTTATTTTATCCTTATTCTTATTTTTTTTCTAATGTCACACCAGTAATAGTCTTTTTTTATTTTTATTTCTATTTAATTTATTTCATTGGCGTTATAGTATGTATTAAAAAAAACTTTAATTCTACCTTAATTTTTATTTATATATAGTCTTCATTTGCTTAAGATTAAATTTTTTCTTACAAGTTATATTAGTAGTCTTTGTTTTCTTTCTTTATTTACTTATTGTTTTAAATTTAAATGACATTATAGTATTTATTGAAAAGCTCTCGTTAACTTTTGAATTAATTTCGTTCTTTTAACATTTAGACAATTTTATTTATTTAAGGCTTTAGCGAGGTGTTCAATGTGTTCTTTTAGTTACGTAGTTAATTATTCTTAGATATACAATTATTATATATCATTTATTTATTTATTTATTCAGCGGACAAGCGGACAGAAAGAATTAAAGAAAGAGTTAGATATTCACTCACCGTGTTTTATGTGTTAGTGTGTCTCTCTCTCTCTCTCTCTCTCTCTCTCTCTCTCTCTCTCTCCTCTCTCTCTCTCTCTCTCTCTCTCTCTCTCTCTCTCTCTCTCTCTCTCTCTCTCTCTCTCTCTCGTTAGGGCCTCCGTCACGTCCGCTTAAGTCTCGCCTTCGTCTTAGCAATGTCTCGTTAGGTCGTGTTTACAGTGGTCCTCGCCTCGTCCGGCCGCCGCGTGACAGTTAGCGGCGACCGACAAGGCGAACCATTGCCAGGAAACGATGCAACGACCTCTCTTATGGCTCACTTGTCACGGGGGAAACTGTGGGTGTGGTGGTTGTGGTGGTGGTGGTGGTGGTTTTTGTTGTGGTAGTGGTAATAGAATGAAGAATATAATAGTTGTATACGCCTAAAATTTTTCGTTTAACTACTACTATTTTTTTTGTTGGGTGTGTGTGGTTATGAGGGAAATTTTCGGAGTATTGTGTTGTTTTTTGTTCTTTTTTCAATTTTTTTCAGTTTTTGTTTGATATTTTGTAGTTTTTTTTTTTTGGTAGTAGTAGTTGTTTTAAGGGAAATTTTGGGGAGTATCGAATTATTTATTTTTTTTTTTTCCATTTTTTGTTTTCTTGTTTCATATCCTGTATTCTCATTTTATATTATTTGTCTGTTTTCAATTTTGGTTATGCCGAGAAATGTTGGAAATCTCGCTATTATCTCTCTTTCCCTCTTTTTTTTTTTGCTTATTTCATATCCTGCATTTATCAATTTTATCTATTTTATTTTGTATACAATTCCAAAGTAAGAAATAAATATAAGTGCATTGCAACGTAAGGAAGGAATGAACAACAAATATAAACGAAATAACAGTTATGCGGATCAATTGCCATCTGTTTATCTTTTGTTTCCTTTAAGACCGCAATGTAAACAAACCCGCCGGACACTGTTGCCAAATAGGGCGATGTAAACAAACCCAAAGCAGTGTTGCCACATCCCACGAGAATTGAACTGAGGAATTGCTCTTTAAAATTAGCCCATTCCTTTCCCCTTTCCCTCCCTTCCTCCCCTCACTGCCCCCCTCCTCTCCCCTCACTCTCGCTACCATTAAAGTGAGTTTCTTCATTACAACTCTTCTATTTCCCCTCAACTCAGCTGCTTTTCCCCTCGTCACGGCTATTGGCGGGTCTAAATGTTAGGTTTTGTCATTTCCTTTCGTGTTATTTCAGTATTTCCCTATTCATTTTCTTCATTATTATCCTTTACTCTCTCTCTCTCTCTCTCTCTCTCTCTCTCTCTCTCTCTCTCTCTCTCTCTCTCTCTCTCTCTCTCTCTCTCTCTCTCTCTCTCTCTCTCTCTCTCTCTTTCCTGTCGCTAGTCGTGGGACCTCCCATAAGTTACCCTCATCCCCTCCCCTCCCTCCTCTCCTTCCTCTCCCTTCCTCTTCCCTCCCTTCTCCCCTCCCCTCACCCCTCCCTGCCCTTCCTCTCCCCTCACCCCGCACCCTTCCCCTCACATACCACAATTACGCCCGGAATTTGGGGTGCGTGATGTTAGAACGCACCTCTCACAGAACGGTTTTGTGGCTGATCAACTTTTGGGAGATACAAGGACACGTGTGAGAGAGAGAGAGAGAGAGAGAGAGAGAGAGAGAGAGAGAGAGAGAGAGAGAGAGAGAGAGAGAGAGAGAGAGGGAGAGGGAGAGGGAGAGGGCGGTGATAGAAAGAAAAGGAGGTAAAGTAAAGAGGAATGATATGTGGAAAGGGATAGAAAACAATGAAAAGAAATATTGATTGGGAAAAAGAGACTTAGAAATGAGGGAGGAAAAAAAATAAAATACAAGATAAATTTTTGAGATGAATAAAATAAATAAAAAAAAATAAATAAATAAATAATGAGGGGAAATAAAGAACTAACTTAAAGACAGAGGCAAATATAGGAAGAAAAAATAGAAAGAAAATAGGGGAAAAAAAGAAAAAAAGGGAAGGGAAGAAGGCAGGCAGACAGACAGACAGACAGACAGACAGACAAACAGACAGACAAACAAACAGACAGACAGACAGACAGACAACAGACATACAGACAGACAGACAGACAGACAGACAAACATTGGCGGGCATTTGAACTCCTTCGTTAACACTTTGTTCGGAAATAGACTCATTGAGGGGAAGTGAGAGCAAATGTCCTGTTAGTGGAGCACATGTTTCACGCCTCGTTAAGAACACATGAGGAACCTTTTTTGTGGCCCTCCTCCTCCTCCTCCTCCTCCTCCTCCTCCTCCTCCTCCTCCTCCTCCTCCTCCTCCTCCTCCTCCTCCTCCTCCTCCTCCTCTTTCTCCTCCTCTTCACTTCCTTTCCCGTGTGCTCTTACTAACTACTTCAATTTTCATCTCTCATTTCCTCCTCCTCCTCCTCCTCCTCCTCCTCCTCCTCCTCCTCCTCCTCTTCCTCCTCCTCTTTGATCACTACTATCATCATTTTTTTTATTGTTCTCCTTTTCTTCTTGTTTTTTCTTCCATGAGAGAGAGAGAGAGAGAGAGAGAGAGAGAGAGAGAGAGAGAGAGAGAGAGAGAGAGAGAGAGAGAGAGAGAGAGAGAGAGGGGACAGAAGGGAAGGACGGAAGATAGTTTAGTGGACGGAACGGGTCTAGACAAGGAGGAGGAGGAGGAGGAAGAGGAGGAGGAGGAGGAAGAGGAGGAGGAGGAGGAGGAGGAGGGATCTGGTAACAATTTATTCTTCGTTGACACTCTAATATATGAGCGAAAAGTGAACCTCATAAACAGAAATTTACACGTGTTTACCCTGAAGGCGTGGCGTGGGCGTGGGGGTGACGTGGTGGTGGTGGTGGTGGTGGTGGTGATGGTGGTGGTGGTGTAAGGGTGATGGCGGTAAAGATAATAGTAGTGATGATTTAGTAAGTTTTCATGTAAATTTCCTTCTCTCTCTCTTTCTTTTGATTTATTTTCCTTTTTCCTTTTTTACCCTTTCTTCCTTTTCCTCCTCCTCCTCCTCCTCCTCCTCCTCCTCCTCCTCCTCCTCCTCCTCGTGTTTTATGGAGACTTAAAACCCTTCCCTCTTCTTCCTTTCCCTCTTTACTCCCCTTTCTTCCCCTCTTTTCCCCTCAACACATATGACTTTCATCTCAACCTTTTCCTCAACTCTCCTTAACTCTCCCTTTCCTTCTTTCCCACATATATAACCTCCTCCTCCTCTTCCTCCTCCTCCTCCTCCTCCTCCTCCTCCTCCTCCTCCTCCTCCTCCTCCTCCTCCTCCTCCTCCTCTTCCTCCTCTTTCCACTGCACTATCCTTTCTCTAATTCAAGTAGTTAGTGTAGAGTCGAGTCTGTTGCTGTTTGTGTTCCCTTGTATTCCCTTGTATTTCTCCTCGTCCTCCTCCTCCTCCTCCTCCTCCTCCTCCTCCTCCTCCTCCTGGTCTTCCTTATGCTCCTCCTCATTTGATCATCACAACTCAAGCAAAATGGAACACTAGCATCAGCTTAAAGAACATCTGGTCTTGGAGTGTTATGTTGTTGCAGCAGCCTCGTCATCTTGTACCAGACGAGGCTGTTAATCAATTATCAATCTTGCGAGGAGGAGGAGGAGGAGGAGGAGGAGGAGGAGGAGGAGGAGGAGGGGGAAGGAAGAGGGGTGGTAGTAGGAGAGTGACTTGAGTTAGTTGTTAGGTCTTTCTCTTTCTCTCTCTTCTCTCTCTCTCTCTCTCTCTCTCTCTCTCTCTCTCTCTCTCTCTCTCTCTCTCTCTCTCTCTCTCTCTTTCTGTTTATTGTCGTTGCTTTAATTCGCTCGTGCTCTGTTTGGCGTCTTGCGCGTTAGTTCCCTGTTTGGCTTCTGTTTGTTCGTCTTGATCCTCTTGTGTGTTTGACACCAAAATAAAAGCAGTAAAAAAACATAAGAAAAAAACACGTTCAGGTCATGTCGTCTGGTCCTGTTTGGCCGAGTGTATCACTAGTGTATCATGTTGCTTGTTTTGTTTGTGTGTGTGTGTGTGTGTGTGTGTGTGTGTGTGTGTGTGTGTGTGTGTGTGTGTGTGTGTGTGTGTGTGTGTGTGTTTTCTCGAAGCACTTGCCTTTTTCTTGTCCTTTTTTTTCTCTTTTTCGATTCAGAATAATTCAAGTGAGTGAGTTTTTTTCTCTCTCTCACTCTCTCTCTCTCTCTCTCTCTCTCTCTCTCTCTCTCTTTTCTTTATTTTAGTAACTACGTAAAGTGCACAAACCTTTCCCTTTCCCCTCTTCCTTTCCCTTCCTTCCCCTCTTTCCCTCTTCCCCTTCCTTCCCCTTCCTTCCCCTCCTCTTCCCCTTCCTTCCCCTCTTCTTCCCATGCCGGTAAAAGAAGCCATTTTTTCTTATCTTTTCTTATTTAAGTCACTTTATATGTATATTGAGTATTCATATCATACGAAGGACTCTCCCCTCATCTCCCCTTCCCCTCCTTCCTCTCCCCTCATCTCCCCTTCCCCTCCTTCCTCTCCCCTCATCTCCCCTTCCCCTCCTTCATCTCCCCTCATCTCCCCTTCCCCTCCTTCCTCTCCCTCTCATCTCCCCTTCCCCTCCTTCCTCTCCCCTCATCTCCCCTTCCCCTCCTTTCTCTCCCCTCATCTCCCCTTCCCCTCCTTTCTCTCTCCTCATCTCCCCTTCCTCTCCGTCTCCCTTCCTCTCTTTCTCTCTTTCTCTTTGCATTCATTTCATTCATTTTTCCTCTCATTTTTCCCTCTCCTTCCCCTCTCATGCCTCTTTCTTCCCTCCTTCTCCCCTCTTCTTCCCCTCGTATCTTCCTCCTTTCCTTTCTTCTCTCCTCTCCTTCCTCTTTCATCCCTTTCATTCCCTCTCCTTCCCCTCTTCTCCCCTCTCCTTCCCCTCGGTGACGGTGTACTGAGGGGCGCGTCACACCGTCACAAGGTTGTCTGAGGGCCTCGAATTGCCTCTCAGTCATTGGTTTAATTAACAACCAATCAAGGATCAGATGACGCGGCGGCTTCCCACAAGGTCGTTTGGTTGTGTGTGTTTGTCTCTCTCTGTGTCTTTGTGTTTTTTTTTGTGTGTGACCCTCTGTTTGTATGTATGTGTGTGTGTGTGTGTGTGTGTGTGTGCGCGTGTGTGTGTGTGTGTGTGTGTGTGTGTGTGTGTGTGTGTGTGTGTAAAAGAGAGAGAGACACGAAATGAGGAAAAATAGTGATGATAAATGAAGGAAAATGATAGTGATAGATGGTGATGGTGATAGTGAAATAGGACAGGAAATAGGTGTGATGATGATGATGATGATGATGAGGAGGAGGAGGAGGAGGAGGAGGAGGAGGAGGAGGAGGAGGAAGAAGGAGAAGTAAAGAAAGGGAAGGAGAGTAAAAGGGAGAAAAAAAAGGAAAGAAGAAAGAAAGAAAATAAAAAATAGTATGCAAGGGAGAGAGGAGAATAGGGAATGACAACGACTTCGAGGTAGGGAAAGGGTAAGGGGAGATAAGGGGAGGAAAGGGGTGAGGGGAAAGGGGTAAGGGGAGTACATTGACCCCTTAGAAGACTGCTTGACCAACCCTCTGTTGTGACTAAGAGGTCAAAGAGGTGATTAATTACAACTTTCCTCTACTAAGAACGTGAAGAGAGGGGAGAGAGAGAGAGAGAGAGAGAGAGAGAGAGAGAGAGAGAGAGAGAGAGAGAGAGGGAGAGAGAGGGGAGAGAGGGGAAGAGAGGGCGAGGAGAGGTGAAGGAAAATCAACACGGCAAGAGAGAGAGAGAAAAAAAAAGGAAAGGCAAAAAACAAACACACACACACACACACACACACACACACACACACACACACACACACACACACACACATAGTCACTCGTCTGTTTCTCTCCGATTTTAAGGACACACTGAGAGAAGACCTAGCTCATTAGTGCCACGAAAAGGTCAGGAGTGCCAGGGAGTGCCAAGGGGGTGCCAAGGGGTGCCAAGGGCTGCCAAGGGTGAGGGAAGGTCGGGGGGGGGTGACAAGGCCGGCTCTATCCCTCCGTCAAGCTAGTCTCAGCTTGACAAACGAGGTGGAGGTGGAGGTGGAGGTAGTAGTAGTAGTGGTGGTGGTGGTGTTGGTTGTGGTGTTGGTGGTAGGACAGCTGTTTTAGGTGTTGTTGTAGGTGGTGGAGGCTGGTGGAGTGATTAATAGATGGTGGTGGTGTTGTGAAGGCGGATTGAAACCTCTTATCGTGTTCCTTGTGGTTTCTAAACATGTGTTGGTGAGTTGTGGATTCTCTAAGGCTGTGAATTGATACCTTTTAGTGGGTTTCAATAGGTTTAAGTGGTATTCAATGCGTTTAAAGAGGTTTTGAATGCTAATAAGTGGGTTCAGTAGTGTTTTGAGTAATAATTAATAGGTTTTAGTGGTTGGAAAATGTGAATCAATGGGTTTAAAGGGGAAATAAAGGAGAGTAATTAATGTTATTGATTCGAAGTGTTAATTACTGGATATTAGCCCGAATTAGGTGTTAATTACTATGTTGTGATTAACTCATTGTTGGTTTTGAAGGAAATAAATATAAGTGTTTAGGTTAAGGATGAAGGTTAATTAGTTTACCTTCAATGCCAATAAAGAAAACGAAGAATTCTACACAAAATAAGAAAAATAAAACAATAAAGTCAAGAACGATTGGAAGTGAAAGTTAGAAATCAATTAAAACGGATATAAAAAAAAGAAAAAGAATTAGATATTAGTGAAAATTAAATATATATATATGTGTATTTTTTTTCTTTCTTCTCATACTTTATTCCCTCACAGTATTTATTCCCGTGTCCTTGGATGGCGGGGAAAATAACTTAATTTCTTTTTTTTTCCTGCCATGTATCTTTAGTCTCAAAATAGCTACGTATATTTTCTTTGCATTTGTATATTTTCCCTCTTTTTTTCCCCTCTGTTGGGTCTTGTTTTTTCCCCTTACTTCATTTCCATTCTACAATTGCAAGCTACTCCTTTCTCCCTTACCCTCCTCCTCCTCCTCTTCCTCTTCCTCCTCCTCCTCCTCCTCCTCCTCCTCCTCCTCCTCCTCCTCCTCCTCCTCCAGGGCCTCTGTTGATGTTTTGTCTGGCAGGAGTGTTGTGCCTTCTTGGGGGGGGGGAGGTGAGGGGTGAAGGGAGGGGAGGGGAGGGAAGGGGAGGGAAGGGGAGGGAAAGGGTATGAGGTGTAGCACTTTTGTCATGTTTCGTTTTTCTAGACTCCCCTCCTCCTCCTCCTCTTCCTCCTCCTCCTCCTCCTCCTCCTCCTCCTCTTCTTCTTCTTGTTCTTCTTCTTCTATGTTTGTTATTTCATTTTCTTGCCTTCTCTGCTGCTTCTTTTTTTTTTATTTGGTTACATTTTTGTTCTTTAATGGAAGTTTAATGTTAGTTTTCTCTGTGTTTATTACATTCATACGCTTTACTCTCTCTCTCTCTCTCTCTCTCTCTCTCTCTCTCTCTCTCTCTCTCTCTCTCTCTCTCTCTCTCTCTCTCTCTCTCTCTCTCTCTCTCTCTCTCTCGCTCCGTTTTGCTATTGATTCTGTTGCAGCTTCGTCGTCAACAGCACAAAAGGCCACGTTCAGACCATCCTCTTTAAAACTTACTCGAACTTCAATGGCTCCCTTTCACACACAAACCCTACCCCCCCTACCCCCCTACCCCCTTACCTTACCCTACCCTACCTCACCCTCTCTCCACCTCACCCTACCCTACCCAACCCTCCTCTCCTCTCCCAACACGCCCCAACCCACCCTACCCTTAGCTTACCCTACCCTACCTCTAGCCTCCTCTCCTCTCCCCTCACACCCCTCCCTGTCTGTCTATCACTCTCTCTCTTTCTCTCTCTTTCTATTTTTTTTATTTTTGGTTTTTGGTTTCTGCTTCGCGATCACTCTCTCTCTCTCTCTCTCTCTCTCTCCTCTCTCTCTCTCTCTCTCTCTCTCTCTCTCTCTCTCTCTCTCTCTCTCTCTCTCTCTCTCTCTCTTTCTGTTTCCCTTTCTCCATTTTGTGATCTTAAGTTGGTTTTTTTTATATATATTTGGATTTTCTGATTGGTGTTTGTTGTATATGTTTGTTTGTTTTTTTGTTTGTTTAATGGTTCTTCTTCTTCTTCTTCTTCTTCTTCTTCTTCTTCTTCTTCTTCTTCATAATCTTTTTCTTGGATATAATTTTTTTTGGGAAAGGTCAGATATATGTTAATTTTCCTTATTTTCCTTCGTGTTTCTTTACCTTTCCCTTTTCCTTTTCTTTCCTTTTCTTTTCTCTTTTCTCTTTTCATTTTCTTTCATTCTCTTTCTCTTTTCATTTTCTTTCATTCTCTTTCTCTTTTCATTTTCTTTCATTCTCTGTCTCGTTTCTCGTTTCATTTTCATTTGCTCTGGTCTCTTTCTTATTCTCATTTCATTTGCTTTTCTCTCTTCATTTTCATTTTCTTCATTCTCTTTTCTCTCTTCCTTTCTCTTTTCTTTTCTCTTTCTTCCTTAGTTCTGCCTTGTCAGTAGTCGTAAAACCTGCATCCAATTTTCTTTTCTCGATCACTTTTCTGTAACTCAAAGAAAACGAGAATAACCGAAATGAGGAAGAAGCAACGAAGAGGAGGAACGAAAATAAAAAAAAAGAAAGAAAGAAAGGA
>JAPQNM010000011.1:219893-222782 GCA_029783475.1 Metacarcinus magister | reverse complement strand
AGAGAGAGAGAGAGAGAGAGAGAGAGAGAGAGAGAAAGAGAAAGAGAAGAGAAAGAGAAAGAGAAAGAGAAAGAGAAAGAGAAAGAGAAAAGAAAAAGAAAAAGAAAAAGAAAAGAAATAGAGAGAGAGAGAAAGAGAAGAGAGAAGAGAAAGAGAGAAAGAGAGAGAGAGGTTGCCCACTGTCGCTCGTAAAGATGATACAGCAGAAAATTTGAATGTCGTGAAAGAAAATGGACTTAAGACGATAGGTTTGTGAGAGAGAGAGAGAGAGAGAGAGAGAGAGAGAGAGAGAGAGAGAGAGAGAGAGAGAGAGAGAGAGAGAGAGAGTTATGCGAAGACGATGCGAAATTTCATGCCATTATGTTTTCTTTAGTGGTCCCTTGAATATTGGGCGGTGGGGCCAAAAACGAAAAATTATGACATCATTGTATTCTGTTTATGATTGTTTTGTCCTTGTCTTTTTCTATTTTTCTTGTTCTCTTGCTTTCTTTCTTTGTTTTTTTTTTCTTTGTTTTGTATGTCATTTTTTTTTTATATTGTCGCGTTATTTATTTTTTTTCTATTTTCCTTCTTTCTCTCATGTCTATTTTTTTTTATTGTCCTGTGTCCTTCCTCTCTCTTGTACATATTTTATTTTCATTGTGTTGTGTGTTTTATTATTTTTATTTTCCTGCTTCTCTTTCTGTTTATTATTTATTGTCTTGTTTCCTTTCTCTTTCTCTTCTTTTACTTCTCCCTCTCTCTCTTTCTTTCTTTCTTTCTTTCTTCTATTTATTATTTTTTTTCTCTTTTTATCCATTATTTCTTTCTTTATCTTTCTTTGTCAATTGTTCTGTGTTTCTTTGTTCTTTTTATTCCTTGTTTCTCTCAATTTCCTTTATTTCTCATTTCCTTTCCATAATTCTTTATTTCCTTTTGTTCTTCTTCTTCTTCTTCTTCTTCTTCTTCTTCTTCTTCTTTCTTTCCTAACTTATATTTATTTATTATTAAGTTATTTATATTTTTTACTATTATTTCATTTTTGCTTTTATATCATATTTTACTTCTCTTATCTCCCTCTTCCCCTTTCGTTCCTTTATTCCCTCCCTCCCTTCTTTCCTTCCTTATTCCTTCCCCATTCCTCTCTTCTCCCTTCTTCTCTCTTCTCTCAAAAAAAAAAAATGAAAGAAACAGGGAATCAAACATATTTCCACATATTATAGAAATTAACACCTCATATTACCCTCCCTTCCCTTCCTTTAGACCCTCCATCCCCCATCCCTCCCTCCCTCCCTCCCTCCCTCCCTTCCTCTCCCCCATCCCTCCCTCAAAAAATAAAAAATAAAAACAAACTTATTCCCACATATTATAAAAATTAACACCTTACCTAACCTTACTCTCCCTTAGACCTTCCATCACCTTTCCCTCCCTCCCTCTCTCCCTCCCTCCCTCCCTCCCTTCCTCCATCCCTCCCTCCCTCCTCCCCTCCCTCCCTCCACATGCTATAAACACTTCAAAAATAAAACAGAGGAAAATAGAGTTGTCGCAGCAAGAAGGGACTGCTTGCTGAGGTCTGATATTTATGGCAACAAGACCCTGAAGGCAGCTAAACAAGGCGATATATTAAGACCATTTCCGGGGGGGACGAATTTGCAAGACTAGCCCCTTAGCCCCCCCCCCCTTGCCCCCCCCCCTCCTCCCCTTCATACCCTTAGATAGCTGTCCAATTATTATGATGGATCACCTGTGTGTGTGTGTGTGTGTGTGTGTGTGTGTGTGTGTGTGTGTGTGTGTGTGTGTGTGTGTGTGTGTGTGTGTGTGTGTGTGTGTGTGTGTGTGTGTGTATTAAGTTAGGGATGGATAGCTAGGTAGATAAGAGAGAGAGAGAGAGAGAGAGAGAGAGAGAGAGAGAGAGAGAGAGAGCGAGAGCGAGAGCGAGAGAGAGAGAGAGAGAGAGAGAGAGAGAGAGAGAGAGAGAGAGAGAGAGAGAGCTTCGTCATGATCTCTCTCTTTCGTTCCTCGTCACCAGATTGGAAGGAAGTAATGAAACACACACATTCCCACGTTACAAATTAGTATCACACACTCCCCCCTTTCCCCCTATCCCTTCCCCCCCCCCTTTCCCTTCTCTCCCTACATTCTTCCCCCTTTCCTGTATTCCTTCCTACGTCTCCCATATATCTTCCTTTCCCATCCCCTTCCATCTCCTTCCTCACCCTTTTCACAATTAAACTCTTCCAATTTGCTCGATGTCTCCCCTTCAAAAATTGCAGGTGTTAGGTACAGGTATTAGGAGCCTTGTCTATTAGTACAACCGCTAATGGCTATAGTGGGATTGGATTAATGGGATGTAATGGTATCTCTCTCTCTCTCTCTCTCTCTCTCTCTCTCTCTCTCTCTCTCTCTCTCTCTCTCTCTCTCTCTCTCTCTCTCTCTCTCTCTCTCTCTCTCTCTCTCTCTCATATAAGGATGATAATGCATTTATTATCTTCAAAATAGTTCAAATATATATATATAAAAAACACATTGGTACCAATAAACAAAGAAAAATAAGAATCTATGAAAAATAACTTCATCCATTTCGAGTATAAAAGATTTACATTTACACTAAGTTCACAAAAAAAACACTGAAACAAGATAGCATTGACCTCACAGATCACTATATATGACCTTTGACCTGACCTCTGACCTGACCTTCAAACACACACCCGAATACGAGAATCTTAATCCCTTCAAATTTTTCCTTCTAAACTCACTCCAGAATGACCTCACCTTCATGATATTTTATTCATTCAACCACCACCACCACCACCACCACCACCACCACCACCACCACCACCACCACCACACCTGACGTAGCAACACCTGCCTCCACCTTTACTACCACGACACGCGCCTCACTGAACCAGG
>JAPQNM010000011.1:184893-204893 GCA_029783475.1 Metacarcinus magister | reverse complement strand
AGTTTGTCGATCTTGGAATGTGTGAGAAATGGAGTCTAGGGAAGGAGGTGGGTTTGTGGGTGAGTGGGTGGTGGGCGGGCGAGTGGGCGGGTGAGTGGGTGGGTGGGCGAGTGGGCTTGTTTTTTTGGGGCGGTTTTTTGGGGTGGGGGGGCGAGGGCTTAATTTTGTGTTTTTTTGGGGTGTTTTTTGGTGTTTTTTTCTGGCGGGTTATTTGATGGTTTTTTGGGCGGTTTTTTTTGGGCTGGATTTGGGTTAGGTTTTGGGCGGGTTGTATCTTCCATTTAAGAGTAATAAGAGTGAATTTTTGAGTTACATTTATTTATTTATTTATTTATCAATTTATTTATTTATATATATATTTTTTTTTATGCCTTGAAAATTTGATGCTGCTTTGACTTTCTTTTCTTTACTTTATTCTTCTCTCTTTATTTTTTTTTTTCATTGATTTCTTCTTTTTTTCTATCTTTTTTTCCTTCTTCCTTTTTTCATATTTCATCGCTTTTATTATCATATTGTCTTCCCTTTTTCCTTCTTTTTTTCTTTTCATGTTTTCTTTCCTTGTATGTTTTTATTCATTATTTTATTCATTGTATAATCTTATTCATGACATGTCGTTTTCTATCTATATTTCATTTGTTTTTTTTAATGTTTTATACCATCAAATATTATCATTATCATCATTATTGTATTTATTATTCATTTATTTATCTATTCGTTCATTTGTTATAGTTATACATCTGAGTCAAATTATTATGTATTTCTTTTCTCACATTTTCTTTTCATTATTTTCTATTTTCATTTTTTCTTGTCCATTTAATTCCTCGTCTCCCCTTTCCTTCCTCCTCCATTATCTCCCCTCACCAGCCGTCTCCCCTCCCTCGCCAGCTCTTCCTCCCCTCCCTTCCTCCCCTCATCCCTCTATTCAACCTTATCCCTCCACCCTTTCTCATTCCTCTCCCTCTTCCTCCTCCTCCTCCTCCTCCTCCTCCTCCTCCTCTACTTCTATACAAATTCTTTCATCTACGTGGCTCATTTTATTATTCATCATTCAAGAAAACTTACTCAAAATATCTTGTTATTGCATATTGAAGATGTACAACTTTAATAAGATTTTTCACGTTTCTGTTCGGGAATTTTTTTGGGGCGGTGGTGGGGGTCCGAAAATGTCGACCAAAGTTTACGACAAAAATATTTATGCTATTTTACTGGAAAACTATTAGTCTTAGAGGAAATAAGCATCGAAGCAAATTTATAGAATTCAACAAGATCTATCAGATGGTGCAATAATCTTTCCAATTTCTCCCATAGCTTTGGAGAAAAATGGAAAAAATTTAATGTTTTTTTTTTAATAGTAAATGTGACATTTTTTTCAATTTTATACATTCCATTGTTGTTATATTATAAATCAAAAGAACGGGTGTTTTTTGCTCTTTCTTTCTTAATATATACATTTTTTACGTAAACCTCATGTTTTTGGAGTTATTTAATAAAACGTGATTTATAGAAAAAATTCCAAGGATTGTACTCACGAAAATTGCGTGACCATTTTTTAAATTTTGATTCTCACAAAAATTGGTCTCTAGAGGTTTTACTGCATGAGAAACATGAATCTGGACTCAATTTTATGATTACTATAATATTAACTATAATACTAAATAGCTTGGGTATGAAATGTCTTGTGTACCAATCGCCTGAGTATGAAATGACATGTACCCTTCCTTCTTCCTTTTCTCTCCATCATTTAATTTTTCTTTCCTCTGTCACTCTCTCATCCTTCACTCCTGTCTTCCTCATCTCCCATTTTTCCTTTATTCCTTCTCCCTTCTCCTTTACTTCCTTCTACCTCCATCTTCCTCTCCTCTCCTCTCCTTCTCTTTCCTGAAACATCCTTCATTCCTTCCCCCCAACCCTCCTCCTTCCTGTCTTTCTCAACACCCTCTCCTTCCTTCCTTCCATCCATCCATCCTTCCTTCCTTCAGCATCGTTCCCTTCGTCCTTTCCTCTCCTCCCTCCTATTCCTCCTGCCTTGGTGTCGTTGAGAAGGTTAATTCAGTCGCTTATCGGCTGGTGTCAGACGTGGCGGCGAATCCCTCGTGGGACCAACCTCGCCGTGCCAAACAAACATCTCTTTTATCTCCTGATGCCAGCGGCCCTTCAGACTACAGCCGAAGGAGGAGGAGGAGGAAGAGGAAGAAGAGGAGGAGGAGGAGGAGGAGGAGTGTGAGTGACAGTGTGGGAAGGGTATATAGAATGGTGTGATCTTCTTCTTCTTCTTTCGTTTGGGTATATGTGAAGGAAAGTAAAGAGTGGAGGGAAAGGGACTGAAGAAGAAAATATCGAAGGACAAGAATAACATCGAAGTCGCTATAAGACGTTAATTTTTTATGTTGTTTTGATGTTTTTTGGGTTACGAGTTCGATGTTTTTATTATTATTATTGAATTTTTTATCCTTATTTTTTTTATTTCGTTGATTCTTCACTGTATTGGTTATTTTGTTGTGTTGTTTCAATAGATAATCATTGTTTAGTTTTAGATTAGTTTCCCAGGTTGTTGTATGATATAGAAAACGGGGTGTGTTCGGTGTAATATTTCCGTTTTTTCTTCGTTATAATGGTATTCTGTCCTTTCTTTAAGTTTTGGTGTTCGTATCCTAATTATCTTGTTGTATTTCATGTATGTGAGACTGTATATACTTCTAATGGTGTTGTATCTTGTATTTTCTTATATTATCTTACAAATATTCAACACCAGACGAAATAATGCAACGATTTAACTAACACATTCATCAACCAATCAGAGAGGGAGTTTCATCCACCAGCCAATCACCACAAGCTACTCATCACCTTTTCAACCAATCACCACACGTTCATCACCACCTAGTCATCACCATCCACCACTCACCACTCACCACCACCACCACCACCACCACCACCACCACCACCACCACCACCACCACCACCACAACCCATCCATCAACCTAACATCTGCAAAATGAATTGACTCCAGTTGGTGTGATTTATGTCCCAAAGAAAACATGGATAATGCCTTCCTTGAGACCTAACTTTACCCCTTCCCCCTCCCCCTCTCTACCTCTACGCCCCCTGCAGCCACCCTCACCCCTGATGGATGCCGCCCCTGACACTAATTCTAAGGGTATCGTAATAACTATGATTGTGGTGGAGCTTAATACCATCTCTCCCAACCCCGGTGTAATCAGGTAGGTGGTAGTTACGTGCTAATCAGTTTGCCTTACGGGGTCCAAGTGAGCTCCCGGGAAGAGGCTGCGGGAAGGTTTTGCAAGTGATGGGGTTAATGACGATGCGGTAACGGAGATAAGAGAGAGAAGAGAAGGAGGAGAAAGGTGAAAATCCCAGAAGCTCGATAAATGACAGGAGAGGTAAAGAGTGGTAAAGATGGATGCGTGATAAGGAAAAAGGAAGGAAGGAAGGAAGGATAGAAGGATAAGTGATACGGAATGAAGGGAAAGGAAGGGAAAAAGGAAGGAAGGAAGAGGGTTTGTGGAGGGAAGAAAATGGTGGTGGTGGTGGTGATGGTGATGGTGGTGATGGTGGTGGTGAATGTGGTGGTGTGGTGGTGATGGTGGTGGTGAATGTGGTGGTGATGGTGGTGGTGATGGTTATCGTACATGTAAATTTAAGTATACAAGTATATCTTCTTCCTCCTCCTCCTCCTCCTCCTCCTCCTCCTCCTCCTCCTCCTCCTCCTCCCAATGACCCGCCATTACAAACTTTTAACAATGTTTTCTCTCTTTTTTTTATATATATATTGAGACGAATGTTGACAAGACGCCACCATGATAACTTAGTCAACTGTTAAAGAGAGAGAGAGAGAGAGAGAGAGAGAGAGAGAGAGAGAGAGAGAGAGAGAGAGAGAGAGAGAGAGAGAGAGAGAGAGAGAGAGAGAGAGAGAGAGAGAGAGAAACAAACAGTCATGATATCTGGACAAACAGATTCATTAACGCCGTAACAAGGACAACGCTTCTGCTAATAACACACACACACACACGCACACACACACACACACACACACACACACACACACACACACACACACACACACACACACACACACACACACACACACACACACACACACACACACACACCCCTCTGAATGCCTTGTCTCCTGGTCTTGCATCTTAGTCCTCCTGTTACAACGGTCCCCTTAAGTCTCCTCGTGTCCGGCGCGTGGAAGGTCATTAGAGCAAGGTAGATCGCTGGCCAAACCTGACTTCTGGTTTACCTGGCCGTGATGAGTTTACGAGACGGGGAGTAGTGTGTTATTGAGAGGAGGAGGAGGAGGAGGAGGAGGAGGAGGAGGAGGAGGAGGAGGAGGAGGAGGAGGGAGGTGTGCTTGTAGAATGAGAGAGAGAGAGAGAGAGAGAGAGAGAGAGGAGAGAGAGAGAGAGAGAGAGAGATTAAAGCTATTTCTTCTTCCTTTTTTTTCCTTGCTCTCTCTCTCACACACACACACTCTCTCTCTCTCTCTCTCTCTCTCTCTCTCTCTCTCTCTCTCTCTCTCTCTCTCTCTCTCTCTCTCTCTCTCTCTCTCTCTCTCGCTCTCTTTCCTGTATATATGCATCTTATTTTCCCTCTATCATCTTCCTCCTTCTTTCTTTCTTTCCTTCTTTCTTTCCTTCTTTACTGAATTACTTATTTGCTTATTCATTTGTTCTTATTTTTCTCTCCTTTTTTTCCTATTAAGATTCATTGATTTGAATAACCTTGGGAATTTTTGTTTAATATATTTTTTTTTTTCTTTATTTCTTTTACACCATTTTTTAATAATTTTTTCGTATATTCCTCATTCCAATTATTCATCTATCTTTTTTTTTTACTCATTCTTATTCATATTTTTTTCTTCTCTATTTTCCTTTTTTTTCCCTTTTGCTCATCTCTTCGTGTCTCCTATCTCACCCTCTACGTTACAGTCTCATATGTTTTATCTCCCCGCTCCCCTCATCTCTCCACCGATCATCTCTCCCATATATAATGTCTCCCATCCCACCGTCTCATCTCCCTCTCTCTCTTTTTCCTTCCCTCCCCTCTTTCTTTCCCTCCCTCTTTCTTTTTTTCCCTATTTCCTATCCCTCCCCTCTTTCTTTCCTAATCTCTTTTTTCCCCTATTTCCTTCCCTCCTTTTTTCCTTCCCTCCCTCTTTCCTTCCCTCCTCTCTTTCCTTCCCTCTTTCCTTCCCTCCCCTCTTTCCTTCCCTCCCCTCTTTCCTTCCTCCCCTCTTTCTTTCCTCCCCTCTTTCCTCTCCTCCCTCTTTCCTTCCTCCCCTCTTTCCTTCCCTTACCTAGTTTTTTTCCCCTCAGACTTGGCATCTTTTTTTCCCTTTCCCTCAGAATCTCTATTTTCCTCCCTATAAATTTTCCTCCCTACAAGAATAATTTTTTCCTCGTATTCCTTTTTTTTTTTTTATGCATTTTTTTCCTCCTGTTCTGTTCTTATCTCCCTTTCTTATCTAAAACCTTTCCTCTCCTCTTTCTTTTCTTTCTATCACCACCATTTCATCACCCTCCTTCCTCCTCTTCTTCTTCCTCTTCCTCCTCTTCCTCCTCCTCTTCTTCCTCCTCTTCCTCCTCTTCTTCCTCCTCTTCCGTCATCTTTTTTCAACTTAGAAGCCAAATAGAGATGTAATTTTTGCTTACAATGGATTTTCTTCCCAACTTGAGAAATTTGGGACCACGCATATACTCCCTTTAGCCCCTTCCTCCCCTTTGCCCCCCCCTTCTTACCCCTTTCCCTTAGTCCCCCATTAGTCCCCCCTTAGTCCCCCCTTCCCTCCATTTGCTTGTATAGGCCACCCACGAATCCCTTGTCAATATTTCATGAAGTTAAATTAAACCTTTACCCTTCCTCCTCCTTCCCCTTCCTTCCCCTTCCCCTTCCCTTCCCTTTGGCCACCCCTTACCTCCCTCCCTCCTTCCCCCTCCTTTAGCTTACAGAGAAAAGAATAATATAAATAAAAAGAGGCAAAGAAAACGGAGGAGGAGGAGGAGGAGGAGGAGGAGGAAAGCTCATTTAAGAAGAAAATGAGAGGTGGTTGCGTAATGATCCAGTCGGGGGTTTTAAAAATTTAATTACACCATTTTCCTAACCAGACCCAAGAGAAAATGAAACATGGGCAGTATATATAATGGGCTTGTATATATATAAGTTAAGTTTATTTCTATGATGTGGTGTAGTGGGGGAAGGAAGGTGGAAGGAGGAGGAGGGGGAGGGGGAGGAGGGAGGTGGAGGGGGACCAGGTACACAGGTATCTACTTAATTAAGCCTAAAAGGACAGGTGTTCAACGCAAGATTTAATGAATTTCACCTTGTGGTCATTGCTCTATCTCCTCACCTCTCCTTCTTGTCTTCCCTCCCTCCCTCCCCCCCTCCCTCCCTCCCTCCCTCCCTCCCTCCCTCCCTCCTTTCCTCCATCCATCCATCACTCTTTCCTCCACCTCGTTACTCCACCAGAGATAATTGCTGTCACTAATTATGAGTCACAGGTAATCAGAACAATCGAGTAAATGGTCGCTAATTACACACCTTTTGATGAAGTGTTGTGCGCAGGTGTACGTACATGTGTGTGTGTGTGTGTGTGTACGTGTGTGTGTGTGTGTGTGTACGTGTGTGTACGTGTGTGTGTATGTGTGTGTACGTGTGTGTGTGCGTGTACGTGTGTGTGTGTGTGTGTGTGTGTGTGTGTGTGTGTGTGTGTGTGTGTGAGGGGGGGTGGAGGGGAGAGGTTCCATATGTGTGTGATTGAAGGAAAACAAAAGGAAAATTAAGGAAAATAGGCTAATGGGGTTTCCTTACTTCCACTATTACCCTCTGAGCCGCCATCTGCATAGTTATTAGTCATGTTGTGGAGGAGGAGGAGGAGGAGGAGGAGGAATACAAGGGAATACAAGGGAACACAAACAGCAACAGACCCTAGGGTCCCTGCGAAGGCTGTTTGACATAACTACTCTACACTAACTACTTGAATTAGAGAAAGGATAGTACAGTGGAAGGCTCCTCCCCTCCCACCCATCCCTCCACCCAAGAGGAGGAGGAGAGGAGGAGGGAGGAGGAGGAGGAGGAGGAGGAAGAAGAGGAGGAGGAGGAGGAAAAGAAGACGACGAGGAGGAGGAATGCTTACGAAAGAAAAATGATAGACACCAGAAGGAGGAGGAGGAGGAAGAGGAGAAGGAGGAGGAGAAGGAGGAGGAGTAACTAGTAGAAGGATAAAGAATTAGATCAAAATTATAAAAAAAAAATCAGAAAGAAATTAATACAAAAGGATTACAAAGGATTACAAAACAGCACCGGATTATCAGTTCCTTGTTGGTGTAAGAGATAGGATAGTACTGTAGAAGGCTCCTCCCCACCCACCCACCCATCCACCCACCTAAACTTAAACTAACATGGAATTAGGAGTAAAATGAGAAAGAAAAAAATAATAATCTACGTGAGAGGATTGAAATATTTGGTTGATTAGTGTATGAGGAGGAGGAGGAGGAGGAAGAGGAGGAGGAGGAGGTGGAAGAAGAAGAAGAAGAAGAGTAATAAGACATACAGGAAGAAAAAAGCTGTAGACAGAGAAGGAAGAACGGAAAAAATAATTAGAGAAGGAGGAGGAGGAAGAGGAAGAAGAAGAGGAGGAGGAGGAGGAGGAGGAGGAGGAAGAAGAAGAAGAGGAAGAGGCGGAGTAAACAAAAGGAAATAGCAACCATTAGTCAAAAAATAAGAGTAGGAGAGAATGAGGAAGGGAAGGGAAGGGAAGGAAAGGGAAGGGAAGGGAAGGGAGGGGAAGGGAAGGGAAAGGGAAAGGGGAAGGGAAGGGAAGGTGAAGGAAGGGAAGGGAGGGGAAGGGAAGGGAAAGGAAGGAAAGGGAAAGGAAAGTAAGGGAAGGGAAGGGAAGGGAAGGGAAGGGAAGGTGAGGGAAGGAAAAGGAAGGGAAAGGGAAGTAAGGGAAGGGAAGAAACACGAATTGTAAAGAAGGAAAGAAAGATGGAAGAAGAAGAGAAAGGCAAAGAAAAGGGAGTAAGAGAGAGAGAGAGAGAGAGAGAGAGAGAGAGAGAGAGAGAGAGAGAGAGAGAGAGAGAGAGAAAAAAAAAGTTATACATATTTCCCATTTCTTTTTCCACTTACCCATTTCTTTCTTCCCTCACTTCTTCTATATCTCTCCCTATCCATTTCTTTATTTCAATTCTACTCATTCATTTCATTCCATACCCCATTCCCACCCATTCCCACCCATACCTACCTATTCCCACCCATCACCCATCCATTCCTACACATTTATACCCATTCCCACCCATTCCCGTCCATTCCCACCCATTCCCACCCATTCCCACCCATTCCTACCCATTCCCATTTATCACCCACCCATTCCCATCCTCCTCCACCCATTCCCACCCATCACCAACCCATCACCAACCACACCCGTTCATCACCTGGTGCGAAATTGATAGATGATGACATGAGTTGGTGGTTGTGGTGGTGTTGATAATGGTGGTGGTGATGGTGGTGGTAAGTAATGGGTGGTGATTATACAGTTGTGAATGGTGGTAATGGTATGACTTGAATGATTGTTGTAGTTGTGGTTGGTAGTGGTGGTGATGGTGGTGGTGGTAGTGGTGGTGGTGGTTGGGGGTGATGGTGGTGGTGATGCAAGATTGTGGTGATTGTGGTAGAGACTGTTACGACCGTTTCCTCCTCAACCCCCACCATCATCTCCTCACCACCATCTCCTCATCACCATCTCCTCATCACTATCTCCTCACCACTATCTCCTCACCACCATCTCCTCACCACCATCTCCTAACAATAACCATGGATCCCCTAGACTTTCTTCCCCGCTAAAATCCTCCCATTGCCTACTCCCGGGAAGTGCTCGAGGTTGCGGATCCGTCTCGACACTCCGGTACTTGCGACACCCTCACTAGACTCTCTCCTAAGCAGTTCCATATCCGGACTCGATCTACCATGACTACCTTCTATATTTCCTGTTAACACTTCACACTTCACACTTCAGCCGAGATCGAGAGACATACTGGGAGTCAGGCAGTTTATTTTAGTATTCCCTCTATAAGTATTCCTCTCCCTCTGTTCTCTTTAGGTTAGATATGTGTGTTCAATGTGTGTGTAATATTGGATGTGGTTGTATAGTTATATAGTTTGATTTAGTTGTGTTTTTTAAGTGTATTTATTTGTTACTGTGGGTTAAGGTGTTGATTGGGTTGCATTGACTATGGTGAGAGTTGGTTAGGAGAGTGTGAAATAGAGTGGGTGTATAAATATAGTGGTGGTGGTGATTGTGGTGGTGGTGATGATGATGATAGTGATGCTGGAGGTGTAGAAAGCTTTGGTGGAGAGAAAATTAAAGAGAGAGAGAGAGAGAGAGAGAGAGAGAGAGAGAGAGAGAGAGAGAGAGAGAGAGAGAGAGAGAGAGAGAGAGAGAGAGAGATTATAAGGTGGATATAAATAATTTCCTTGTTGATCTTAAGTAATGTCACTTGGCACTATTTCCATCTCCTCCTCCTCCTCCTCTTCCTCCTCCTCCTCCTCCTCCTCCTCCTCTTCCTCCTCTCAAGGTTATTCATTTATATCAAGCCTTATTATTTGTGTTATTATTATTATTATTATTATTATTATTATTATTATTATTATTACACACACACACACACACACACACACACACACACACACCATAACATCACCCACCTCACCCACCTCACACACCTCACCTCACCCACTACTAAAAAACAAACACATATTACACCCACCAATTCACCCACACTAAACCCACTACTTTCACCCCCTACAGATAAACACACACACACACACACACACACACACACCCTTCACCCACTTTCACCCAACTAGAAACCATCCCTTCACCCATCCCTTCACCCACTTTCATCCACATACACCCATCGCCTACCCTCCATTTAGCTGCCTCGTCCATAGATCACAACCTGCCGTAACAACACATTGGATTTTCACCCTTATCGCATGTGGATCTAATTTATAGTATATAGGGTTAGGAAGGGAGGAGAGGGGAAGAAAAGAAGGGAGAGAGAAAGAGGGAGAGGGGAGAGAATAAGGGAGAATAAGGGGAGTGAGAAAGGGAAGAAAGAGTAAGGGAATGAGAGAGAGAGAGAGAGAGAGAGAGAGAGAGAGAGAGAGAGAGAGAGAGAGAGAGAGAGAGAGAGAGAGAGAGAGAGAGAGAGAGAGAGAAAGAGAGAGAGAGAGAAAGGCAAGCGTAAAGAAACGATTGGAGAGTGAGAAGAAGGGGAGATAGGGGAGCGAATGAGGGAAGAAGGGAAGGGAAGGATAGAAAAGAGAGAGAGAGGGAAAGAGAGAGAAAAGAAGAGAAGGGTGGATGAGAAATAGAGGAAGGGAAAGGAGGAAAGAAATAGAAAAGAAAGAAAGGAAACAGAAGAGAGTTTGAAAAAAAATAGAAAAAAAAATATATTGAGAGCAAGAGGAAAGAAGGAATGAAAGAAGGGAAACAAAAAACGAATAAGGAAGAGAGGAAGAGAGAGAGAGAGAGAGAGAGAGAGAGAGAGAGAGAGAGAGAGAGAGAGAGAGAGAGAGAGAGAGAGAGAGAGAGAGAGAGAGAGAGAGAGAGAGGGAGAGAAGAGGAAACAGAGAAAGAAGACAAAAAATAGAGCAAGGGAGAAGGGAGACGAAGGGAGGGAGAGAAAGAGAGAAAATCATAAGAAAAGAAAAGAGAAAGGGAAGGAGGAAAAAAGATAAAGGGAGAGAGAGAGAGAGAGAGAGAGAGAGAGAGAGAGAGAGAGAGAGAGAGAGAGAGAGAGAGAGAGAGAGAGAGAGAGAGCATACAAGGCAGGACAGTTTGGATAATCTTCTGCTGGTTCACTGCTATCCAGAGATTATCCTCTCCCCTCCCCTCCCCTTAGCTCCCCTCCCCTAGTTATCCTCCCCTTGTCTGTCACTCCTCCCTCCTCCTCCCTCCTCCCTCCTCTCTTCTCCCTCCTCCTCCCCCCGTAACGCCCTCCACCACGCCACAACACCACCACACAACACCACCACACAACACCACATCAGCACCCCAGACAAGCTTCGTGAGTCATAACAAGCTAGTCACTCCCGGTGTGTGTGTGTGTGTGTGTGGGTGTGGGTGTGTGTGTGTGTGTGTGTATGGTGTGTGTGTGTGTGTGTGTGTGTGTGTGTGTGTGTGTGTGTGTGTGTGTGTGTGTGTGTGTGTGTGTGTGTGTGTGTGTGTGTGTGTGTGTGTTTCATGAGCCATCACCCTTCCAGCCACTCTTGCAAGAAATAGTAATTATTGTTTTGCAAACTTGGGCGGCACAGCGGCCCGGCAAACACGGGGGAGTGACTGACCTCCGCCCCCCTATTCATCCCCCCCCCAGCTCCCTACCCCCTTACTCCCCTCACTCCCCCCCCACCCCCCACCCCCCCCGCCAGTCCTGACGCTACACTTGACTGAAGTGCCAACTTGGGCAACTCCACTCACTAACTCCTGTATTGGATTAGAAGACTACATGTAGATTAAGTGTGTGTGTGTGTGTGTGTGTGTGTGTGTGTGTATGTGTGTGTGTGTGTGTGTGTGTGTGTGTGTGTGTGTGTGTGTGTGTGTGTGTGTGTGTGTGTGTGTGTGTAAGAGTGCGTGGAGTGGAGTGCCAGGTGAGCGTGGTGCCCCGCGGGGTAGTAAGATGGCCCCGCCCCCGTCTTGGCCGGGTCATTATCCGCGGCGTGACACTCGACGGTCTGTTGATCAAAGGAACAGATTTGTTTATTCATGGCGGAGGCAGTCTGGCGTCCATGACATCAGCCTCCGAGGGTGTCTCGGTGCCGCCTCCGCCGCCAGCGTGGCCCCGCGTGCCAGCCAGGCCGCGCCCGGACCCCCGCCACTCACCGCCGCCCGCACCCGCCCAGCCAATGGCGGCCGCGGGCCAGCATCCACGGCGCTGGCGGCCCCGCCCTCTGGCCCGTCGGTGCGGCGGGACTGGTTGTTATGGCAACTGAGGCGGGCCCGGAGGACGCGGCCCCGCCCTCCCCGCCTGCGCCGTGGCTCCGGGACGGGTGAGTGTTAGTGTTAATGTGAACGGGGCCGAGTCGACACCCGGCGTGAGGGTGAGGCCGCCGTGTTGAGCCTCTGCCTGGCGACGCGCGCTGACCCCCGCCACAGTGATGCTGCAGCACGCACGCCCATCACACCACCACACCCAGGCCGCCTTCCGCCGCCGCTGAGTGTTCCGGCGTCGGAGTGCAGGCGGCCGAGTGCGTAGGGCAGCAGGCAGGCAGGCAGGCAGGCAGGCAGCAGGCAGGCCGCCCAGTGTGTGATGGCCTGAGTTTTCCGCCCCGCACGAGTTGCCGCCACACGCTGCCACAATGATCATTTGTTGTGCGGGCTGCGACAAACCCATCATGGACAAGTTCCTCCTGACGGTGCTGGAAAGGACGTGGCACGCGGAATGTGTACGCTGCGTGGACTGCGGCTGTGCCCTCACCGACAAGTGCTTCAGCCGCGAGGGAAAACTCTTCTGCAGGAGCGACTTTTTCAGGTGGGACACGAACCCTGCAGGTGTGTGTTTGTAGGACACCCGCGGCGCTACGCTATATCCCCGCGGGCGTGTCCACCTCAACGCACATGTGTTAACCCGTCTGATCGCTGACAAAAATCTACCGTTAGCGCACTAGTCCATAAATTACCGCGTGAACTCTCCGTGGGTCGAGCTTGTGTCCCGCCTCTAACCCAGCGCCGCGCCGTGTGCTGTGCGTTATTAAATCACGTATTGACACCGGCAGCGCTAATAACACGGCAGGACAACACGGCTATTGAGATCAGAAAGTAGGGATCGATGCTACTCGAGCTGCCAAACATCAACGGCACTGGCGACAAACAGTGAAAGAGGATATTTTTCACGGCGTGTTTGTGTGTGTGTTTGGTGTGTGTGTGTGTGTGTGTGTGTGTGTGTGTGTGTGTGTGTGTGTGTGTGTGTGTGTGTGTGTGTGTGTGTAAGAATGTCGTCAACTTTTGCAACTTCTCGGTGACTCCAAACCCGATATTCATTCATTCATTCAGTGTGTGTGTGTGTGTGTGTGTGTGTGTGTGTGTGTGTGTGTTTGTTTTGTCATAGTTTTCCCCTCCTGCTAATATTTCAACACCCTGCACACACACACACACACACACACACACACACACACACACACACACACACACACACACACACACACACACACACACCTAACTTCAATACTGGTGCAGATTTCTTTCTTTTCTTGTTGTTGTTCCTTCCATATTTTTCTAGGACTCACCTTGATCAAATATGTGTGTGTGTGTGTGTGTGTGTGTGTGTGTGTGTGTGTGTGTGTGTGTGTGTGTGCGTGCCTTGAGGCGTCATTATTAATTTCAAGATTACTGTATTAATATTCATAGTTGTTGTTTTTTTTTTTGGGGGGGCAGGAAAGCGTGTGGGTGGTTAGGGGGGGGTGTTTGGGGGGGTGAGGGGGGGGGGCGTGTGGTCTGGTCATACCCGAGTGCATTCGTAAATAGGAAGTGACGTTTATATTATTCATTTACTATTTATTTGCTTTCCTTACCCTTCTTTATTTATTTATTTTTTTATTATCTTTATTATCATCCTTCCCACATCTTTCTTTGCATCTATATTATTTTCCTGATTGTCTATATATTTATGAATTATTTGTGTGTTTTTAATTTAACTTAATTTTTACGGACCACACCTGATGAATAAATAATTAGATACATAAACATGAGATAAAGATAATAGAGAGAGCGAAAGAGAGAGAGAGAGATATGTGAATTGTCGTGTCCTACTCTCACTTCCTCTTCTCCTTCTGTTCCTCCTCCTCCTCCTCCTCCTCCTCCTCCTCCTCCTCCTCCTCCTCCTCCTCCTCCTCCATAATGGTAGTCGGTCCAGGGAAGAAAATAGTAGCAGGGAGAACGAACGGCAGGGAAGGTAAATATTTAATTGTAGATTTCCTCTCCCCGCACCTCTCTTATCAAACACGCACATCTCAGCCTCAGGTACACACACACACACACACACACATACACATACACATACACACACACACACACACACACATACACATACACATACACATACACACACACACATACACGCACACATATATATATATACAAACACACATACACATGGTAGTTGCAAGTGTATGTGTGTATATATGTGTGTGTGTGTGTGTGTGTGTGTGTGTGTGTGTGTGTGTGTGTGTGTGTACTCGAGGTGCTTATAGGAATTGATGAGAGCTAGAAAGAGAGAAAGAAAGAAAGAAAGAAAGAGAGAAAGTAAAGAGAGCAGTGCATCACCTAGTCGTTCAAACATCCCAGCTGGTGATTTTTTTTCTTTTTTTTATTATTATTATTATTTCTTTGTTTATTATTATTTTTTTTTTCTTTATGTCTGTTTAGCTTGCGTGTTAACAAAGAGTGAAGGAAGTTGTAGGTTGTCACGTGTAAACAACAATAACAACAACAACAACAACAACAACAACAACAGGAACAATAACAACAATAGCAGCAGTGAAAACAAAGGGAACAACAACAATACAACAACAACAACAACAACAATAACAACAATAACAATAACAACAATAGAACCAACACATAGAACACATAGAAACATAAACAAATAAAACAAGAAAAAAAACCATACATACACACATACACACACATACACATACCATACATAAAGAATAAGAAGAAATAAAACAAAAATTAATTCATATATAACCAACACATTTTAATATACACGAATCACGTATATGGGGGAAAAAAAATCAAAAAAAGGCCTAATATATGAAAAGGTTTGAATAGGGAAACTTTAGGTGAGAGAGAGAGAGACGGAGAGAGAGAGATTATAGGTAACTTTGTCTAACTCTAACTCTCTCTCTCTCTCTCTCTCTCTCTCTCTCTCTCTCTCTCTCTCTCTCTCTCTCTCTCTCTCTCTCTCTCTCTCTCTCTCTCTCTCTCCACAAATATAATATCAACAGGAACACTTTTTTTTTCTCCCCCTTGTGATGAATGAGAGCGTGGGAAACCTAGTTATTTTTCTTACCTGCAATAGTGTCACTGTTGAAAAGGTTAATTGTCAGCATGGTTGTGTTCAATGGGGTATTGTGTCACTGCATTTCCTTGTATCTGACAGGAAACAATAACGATAATAATAATGATAAAGATAATAATAATAATAATAATAATGATAATAATAATAATAATAATAATGGTGGGTTGTTGTTGTTTTAGGTTAGGTTAAGGTTAGGTTAGTTTTCATTTATTGTTTTTCCTGCGAGGTCAAACTTATCAATTTACCTTGTACATACACACTCACACACACACACACTCTCTCTCTCTCTCTCTCTCTCTCTCTCTCTCTCGCTCTCTCTCTCTCTCTCTCTCTCTCTCTCTCTCTCTCATACAGCCTATACTTTTCCCCTCCCTGTCCTGCCCTCTCCACGCCCACACCACGCCCACACCACGCCCCGTCACGCCCACCCCCGCCCCGCCCACGATAGCCCGCCCATTTCACAAGCACACACACCCTTTATTATTTTTCCTTTTTCCTCCTGTCCTTACTTACACACACACACACACACACACACACACACACACACACACACACACACACACACAGACACAGACACACATTCACACACACCAAAGAAGAAGAAGAAGAAAGAAAAAAAAAGAGAGAAAGAAGAATAATAAAAAGAGACTGTTAAATACTTCAATAGCTATTCGTTACGCAAGACTTACGAAGGAGGAAGAAGAGGAGGAGGAGGAGGAGGAGGAGGAGGAGGAGGAGGAGGAGGAGGAGGAGGAAGAAGAGACAGTGCTAAGGAGGATTACAGTGAGGATGTGAATATGGAAGAGGGGACGAGAGTTAATTTTTCCCCTCATTCTATGTAGCGAAAGAGGGAAGAGGGGAAGAAGGAAGGAGGAAGGGGAAGAGAGGAAGGAGGAGAAGGAGGTGATGAAGGAGTTATATTGGATCAGTGCGTTAAGGCGGGAAATCTAACTTGAATGACTGGTTCCTTACACCTTATCCTCCTCCTCCTCCTCCTCCTCCTCCTCCTCCTCCTCCTCCTCCTCCTCCTCCTCCTCCTCTTGCTAATGGCCACTTGTTGATAATTAGTTGATAATTTTGAGTTTTTTTCACTGTTATTATTATTATTATTATTATTATTATTATTATTATTATTATTATTATTACTATATTACAACAACAACAACAACTACCCAATTCTCTACATACAGACAAATAAAACACCTAATATACATACACAAACATACATACACACACACCCACACACACATACAGTCACTCACTCACACTACCCCCCCTTACCCCCTCCCCCCCAACCACACACACACACAAATAAATAAATAGATTAGCCAGTCCTCAATCACAAGAAGAGCTGCAATAAACCAACGTTCTCTATGACCTTCCAAGTCCTTTTCATTTTCTTATTTCTGCGATTAAGACCATAAATCTGTTTTTATTTATTTGCTGGTGACCAATAGTGAATTTTCTTTGTCACGGCGCCAATATTTTCCCAATTTCTTTGTCTTTGCTCATCAGACAACCTTTTTTTATTTTATTTAGGTGTCAGTTGTGTCATAGAAGTTGAGGGGAAAGGAGGGGAAAGGAAGGGAGGGAGGGAGAGAGAGAGAGAGAGAGAGAGAGAGAGAGTGTGTGTGTCAGTGCCTGTTTGGTCAATTTTCTTATTCTTATTTTCCCTCTCTCCCTCTCTTTCTCTTTATTTTCCTTCTTCATGTCCAGTATTTCCTTATTTTCCTCCACCTCTCCTTTCCTTTCCCCTGTTTTATTTTTACGTTCTCTTGCATTCCCAATCTTTCCATAGTTTCCTCCTTTTTTCCCCTTTTATTTCCCTCTCGTTCTCTTGACTTTTTTCCTTTGTCTTTTAATAAATAACTCAAATTAAACCTAAATTTACCCTAATAATCAATAACAAAAAATAACCAAAAAAAAATCTGAGTTCTCTTAATCATTGTCGTTTCAGTGACATTAATAAAAAAAATCGACGTAAATTATCATGATGGAAAGAGGAAAAAACTTTGACGTGAGGGGGAAAAAAAAGAGCAAGAGTTAGAGCAAATTAAAGAGAGTATCATGTCACTCACAAGGAATGAAAGTGACGTATCGAAAGAGAGGGGGAAAAAAAGAGAGGGAAAAAAATAGGGTAAAAAAGGGTGAGTCATAATTTGGATACAGGTTCAGAGAGAGAGAGAGAGAGAGAGAGAGAGAGAGAGAGAGAGAGAGAGAGAGAGAGAGAGAGAGAGAGAGGTTACCACACTCCACTCAACTTCCTTTTCTTTTCATTATTCTTCTATTATTTTGTTTACTTTTATATATTCAATTTCATCTATTCATCAATTTCCATTTCATCATTGCATTTCTCTTCCCTTTTCTCTCTTCCCTTTTTCCTTTTTTCCCTTTTCCTTCTTTCTTCCCTTTCCCCTCTTAACTTTGCTTTCTTTCTCCCCTTTCCCCTCATCCTTTTGCCTTCTTTCTTTCCCCTTTTCCCTTTTCCCTTTTCCTTCTTTTCCCCGTTTCCCCTCTTCCCTTTTCCTTCTTTCTTCCCTTTCCCCTCTTCCAAAAACCAAAAACTATAAATACCAAACACGGCCTTATAAAAAACATCAATAAAGGACAATCAGATCCTTTATGTCATTTATAACATCATTGGATCCTTACATCTATTAAGAGAGAATCTAAGGGTAAAACCAGATCATATCGTCTATAAAAGGTGTTCGATCCCTTATGTGCCAAGTGTAAGGAGAATCCAACCCTCTATTGGGAACCTTAGCTAGTGACCGTGTTGGGGATTGGGGGGAAGGGACACTTTTGATTACTCTGATTATTAAGTTGAATTCTAGGTCCTACGGCGTCTTGGAGTGATTGATTGGATGTGATTGGTTGTGATTGGGTAGTTATTGTGGGTGTGGTAGCGTTTAGGATTGGGGTGTGTAGTTAGGGTGGTTTGGGTATTGTTAAGGTGATGGTGTTTTAGATCGAGTGTGAGGGTTTAAAGCAAGGTGATTAGTTAGTTCTGAAGTGTCATTAAGTTATTCAATGGTTTGTTAACTATGGTATTTCGTTCCTCTAGACAGGTATAGAATAACTACTGTTTATTTAATGGTTTTGTTATTTTTTTTTTTTTTTTTTTCTTATTGGTGTGAATAATGTGTGTTCTATTTCTTGTTTTGAAAAGGTTAGACATTTTTTTTTTTTTGTCATTTTCTTTATTAGTATTTTGATTTGTCTTTTTTTTTCTAATATATACTAGTTTTCTTTATTTTTTTTTTTCGATTCTCTTGATCGCTTTTATAAGTTTGAAAAAAAAATATTAACAAAATACCACAATTTAACTATTATTAGTTTGTAGTCTTTATACTCTCCCCTAAAAGATAACTGTCTCCTCTCTACAAAATTTCCCTCAAAATAGTTTCCCCTTGTCCTAAAAATTATCTAAGTCTTTTTTTTTGTGTCCCCTTCCTAGTATCCCTTAAAATACCTGTCTTTCCCCTTACAAATCCCCTTAAATCACGTGTTACATCCCCTTAGAAGTTCCCACAAATACCCTTTTATTCCCTTTACAAACCCTAGAATACCCCTCACATCCCCCCTTACCACCTCTCCCTTTCCCCTCAGCAAGCCCGTGAAAATACCTCGTGTCCCCTCAGCCGATCCCTAATAATGCTATCTGCTTCCCCTCTGGCGCTCAATTTGTTATCATCAAAATTCGACAACATTCTGAGTACCTGTTTACGAGGGGATATGAGGGGATAGGTGAATGCAGGGTGAGGGGTGGGTGAGGGAAGGGTGAGGGGTAGGTGTGGTGTACCTGATAGCTCGGGGGATGGGTGAATGAATGGATGAATGGATGAATGGATTGCCTGAAGCCGTGTGTGTAAGCTCAATTCATTCTTTCTTTCTTTACTTTCGATAATAGGGTCATATTTTTAACAGGCAGCTGCTTGTGTGTGTTCTGTGTGTGTGTGTGTGTGTGTGTATGAATGTAATAACTGTGTGTGTGTGTGTGTGTGTGTGTGTGTGTGTGTGTGTGTGTGTGTGTGTGTGTGTGTGTGTGTGTGTGTGTGTGTCGTGAGGGGAAAGCAGATTTTATTTTTCTTAAGATATATACATATTTTCCTAAAACTTCAACAAGATTTTTCAATTTTATACACAGTTTTTATCTACATTTTAATCAGATTTTTCTTGAGGTTATTTCAATTTATCAATATTACCTAATTTAATCACCTTATCTTGTCGTAAATTCATGTTCCTTAATGACCCCTTAATTACCCCTTAATGAAGTAAGCATCACCTGTGTAGAAAGATGGAGATTACTCACAGGTAAACTCACCTTAGCGCTAATTACCTCTAAGGAGATAATCGCTATTAGGTTAATTGTCTTATCGCCTCTAATTACTAATGACGTGTACTCTCAGGTGTTTAATTAATGTGATTGATTGCTTGTTTACCTCAATGACCCTATTAAAAGTGTGTGTGTGTGTGTGTGTGTGTGTGTGTGTGTGTGTGTGTGTGTGTGTGTGTGTGTGTGTGTGTGTGTGTGTGTGTGTGTGTGTTTTGATAAAGGATAAAAAAAAGCATAACCGGTAGTCAACACACACACACACACACACACACACACACACACACACACACACACACACACACACACACACACACACACACACACACACACACACACACACAACACCAGAAACACACCCGACTGCTAGCACGATTAGGGTGAGTTAACGAGAGTGAAATAGTAGTTCTTAGGTCTCTCTAACTGTGGTAAACTGTGGTTAAACTGTGGTGAACTGTGGTGATGCGCGAGGGGAAAGGGAGGGGATGGAAGGGGAAAAGAGAAAGGTAACTAAATAAGAAGACAAATGGGAAAGGGAGAAGATGAAGGGAGGAATGTGCTGAGGGGAA
>JAPQNM010000011.1:174893-177393 GCA_029783475.1 Metacarcinus magister | reverse complement strand
AGAGAGAGAGAGAGAGGGGTACAGAAAAAATATATATATAGAAAAAATTAACACATTTAGTAGAGAGAAAAAAAATATTTACCATCACACTTATTACCTTACCTTTACCTTACCTTACCATGCATGACTATAAAAGAAGAGAGAGAGCGAGAGCGAGAGGGGGATACAGAAACAAAATATATAGAAAAATTAACACCTATGGGAGAGAAATTTTTTGTATACCATCAGGTGAGAATCATTAAATTAAGGGAAAAAAAGGGGGAAAAAGATTAGCTCTGAGTAGATTTACCTGGATTCGAACAGGTGAAATCAGGTAACATAGCAATCTCATCTACCGTTCAGCCAATGATTGCCACACCTGCAGCCTCCTCCTCCTCCTCCTCCTCCTCCTCCTCCTCCACCACTCCTTCCACACACACACGCAATAGATGCTTGAGTGAATGAAAGAGATAAAGTTTCAATTCAATTCCATCATTACCACTAACTAACTAACGCTTCTATCTCTCTTTCTCTCTTTCTCTTTTTCTTTCTCTTTTTCTGTCTCCCTTCCTCCCTCTTTCTCTTCCTTTTTCTCTCGTTTCCCTCCCTCTTGTCTCTCTCCTCCTCCTCCTCCTCCTCCTCCTCCTCCTCCTCCTCCTCCTCCTCCTCCTCCTCCCCCCCCCTGTCCGCCATTTGCATAGGTTGGTCAGTTTTCATTTGTTGTTGCGCATCCTGATTGTCCTCTTTTTTTGGTTTTAATTTGTTTTGTTTAATTATATGTTCGTGTTGTGATTTTATTTGTTTTTTTTTTGTTTGTTTATTTGTTTGCTGTCAAGAACTGGATGTTATTTTCTTTTTTTGGTGTTGTTGTTATTATTATTATTATTATTATTATTATTATTACTTTATTATTATTATTGCGGTTACAACAACAACAACAACTACCACTACTACTACTACTACTACTACTACTACTACTACTACTACTACTACTACTACCGCTACTACTACCGCTACTACTACTACTACTACTACTACTACTACTACTACTACTACTACTACTACTACTACTACCAATTTATATCCTTCATTTGCAGTTTCCATTAATTTTCGCTCAACTTTACAACCTTTCATTCCCGTAGGAGCCATTTTTTCCTCCATCATGTCATTCTTTTATACACAAACACATTTTTTTATCAGTACTAACACACACCAAATGCCTCACAATAACAGTAGTATATGTGTGACCTTACAATTAATTTCTAGTATAACGTAACCTAACCTAACCTAACCTAACCTAACCTTACCAAACCTAACCTAACCTAACCTAACCTAACCTAACCTAACCTAACCTTACCAAACCTAACCTAACCTAACCTAACCTAACCTAACCTTACCAAACCTAACCTAACCTAACCTAACCTAACCTAACCTAACCTAACCTAACCTTACCTAACCTAGCCTAACCTAACCTAACCTAACATAACATAACATAACATAACCTAACCTAACCTAATTTTCATAACCTAACCTAACCTAACCTTACCAAACCTAACCTAACCTAACCTAACCTAACCTAACCTTACCAACCTAACCTAACCTAACCTAACCTAACCTAACCTAACCTAACCTAACCTAACCTAACCTTACCAAACCTAACCTAACCTAACCTAACCTAACCTAACCTAACCTAACCTAACCTAACCTAACCTAACCTAACCTAACCTAACCTAACCTAACCTAACCTAACCTTACCTAACCTAGCCTAACCTAACCTAACCTAACATAACATAACATAACATAATATGTGTGAGCTTACAATTAATGTCTCGTATAGTTTTTGTATAATTCAAGTATAAATCTTCCTTATATACCTCTGTCTGTCTCCTCCTCCTCCTCCTCCTCTTCCTGTCTGTTCTTCCTTTGTACTCCTTTTGTGCTCCTCCAGCTCCTCATCTTCCTCCCTGGAGCAGGCTGTTCCTCCCGTTTCTTGGGGTAATCACACACGACTTACAACAACCTTCATTAGGGCTTGAAGTAAGGCCACGTAACTCCTGTACTAGCTACCATTACCTTCCACTACCTAGGGACACGCCGGGCCTGGGCAGGACACGCGGGGAACAGCAGGCTTAGGTAGGCTTGTATGAGGCTCTGGTGGTAGTGGTGGTGGTGGTGGTAGTGGTGGTGGTGATAGTGGTGGTGGTGGTAGGGGGGGGGAGGAGACACACGCTACTGTTAAGTTTTTTTGGTTGGGGTAAGAATGAATGTGTTAGAGAGAGAGGAAGGGTGGAGAGGAGGTGGAGGTGGAGGAGGGGGTGGTGGTGGTGGTGGTGGTGGAGGTGGAGGGGAAGGTAGAATGACACTCTAACCAAGATATCACAACCACTACACTATTACCCATTCTTGCCTTCCTCCCCTTACCCTTACCTTACCCTTACCTTACTTACCTTAATGTTCCCTAATAGATCCATTCCTTGCACACCCTTCCCTTTATCACCCCCCTTAACCACAACCCCTTACA
>JAPQNM010000011.1:167393-169893 GCA_029783475.1 Metacarcinus magister | reverse complement strand
CAGACAGAAATTCAGACATGCAGACATACCAGTAAGCCTTCAGGATAGAAACGAGAAGCTGGGTGGAGCAGTAGTAGTAGTAGTAGTAGTAGTAGTAGTAGTAGTAGTAGTAGTAGTAGTAGTAGTAGTAGTAGTGTAGAGTAAGGTAGGAAGTTAGAAAAGTTGCATACCGGTCTCCCACCCTTCGCGAAGCTAGTGGGAGTAGTAGTAGTAGTAGTAGTAGTAGTAGTAGTAGTAGTAGTAGTAGTAGTAGTAGTAGTAGTAGTAGTGTAGAGTAAGGTAGCGTAGGAAGTTAGGAAGGTCGCATACCAGTCTCCTAACTTTACTGAAGTTAGTGGTAGTAGTAGTAGCAGTAGTAGTAGTGTAGAGTAAGGTAGCGTAGGAAGTTAGGAAGGTCGCATACCGGTCTCCCACCCTTACTGAAGCTAGTGGGAAGGGTGGAGATGGAAAGGTAAGCGAGAGGCAGCATCCATCAAGGGAAATAGCCACTGTGAGGACGTAATGCGATACCCCTCTGCCTCCCTCCCTCATAATTCTCGCGCTGCCGAAATCAAGTGAGCTCAACCCCAGTTTTGCCATGGAGCGTTATGGCAGGAAATCATAGGGATGTAGACGTGTGTGTGTGTGTGTGTGTGTGTGTGTGTGTGTGTGTGTGTGTGTGTGTGTGTGTGTGTGTGTGTGTGTGTGTGTGTGTCTCTCTCTTTCGTGCTCGCTCTCTCTCGCGATTTTTTTTTACTTTTTTTTGCCTCTTACGTTTACCCTCATCCCCCTTTTTTTTCTCTTCTTTTTTTTTCTCTCTCTTTCTCTCTCTCTCTCTCTCTCTCTCTCTCTCTCTCTCTCTCTCTCTCTCTCTCTCTCTCTCTCTCTCTCTCTCTCTCTCTCTCTCTCTCTCTCTCTCTCTCTCTCTCTCTCTCTCTCTCTCTCTCTTTTATCAGGATTCCTCTTAGTGTGTTTGGTAGCGTGTGTTTTTTTTTTCTTTTTTTTTCTTTCTATGGTGAACTAACTTTTTGGGCGAGGTAAGGACAGGTGTAAATTTCAATCACGTAAGAGAGAGAGAGAGAGAGAGAGAGAGAGAGAGAGAGAGAGAGAGAGAGAGAGAGAGAGAGAGAGAGAGAGAGAGAGAGAGAGAGAGAGAGAGTGTGTGTCAGGTGTACTTTTAACAGGTATGTCTTAACAGGTGTGCTTTAACAGGTGTGGTTATGACAAACGAACGAACGAAATAACGAACAGAAATATAAACTTGAGTCGTCATAGTAATGGTTTCTATGGGTATTCAATGGGTTTCTAAAGGTATCTAATGTAATTTAAGAATGTCTAGATATATTTATAAGGTTTCTAAAGCAATTACAATGGTTTTAGGTGTTTTCTAAGTTATTTTTAAGGACGTGAATGCAAGAAGTTAGTTAAGAGCGAGATTGAAAATATAACAACACACTTTTATTGCATTTTGTAAGAGTTTTTAAAAGTTTATTAGGAAATATATACGATTGGAAAATATAGAGGTTAGGAATTATAGAGGTTAGGAATTATAGAGGTTAGGAAATATAGAGGTTAGGAAATATAGAGGTTAGGAAATATATAGAGGTTAGGAAATATAGAGGTTAGGAAATATAAAGGTTAGGAAATATAGAGGTTTGGAACTATAGAGGTTTGGAATTATAGAGGTTAGGAAATATAGAGGTTAGGAAATATAGAGGTTAGGAACTATAGAGGTTAGGAACTATAGAGGTTAGGAATTATAGAGGTTAGGAATTATAGAGGTTAGGAAATATAGAGGTTAGGAATTATAGAGGTTAGGAAATATAGAGGTTAGGAAATATAGAGGTTAGGAAATATAGAGGTTAGGAATTATAGAGGTTAGGAATTATAGAGGTTAGGAAATATAGAGGTTAGGAAATATAGAGGTTTGGAAATATAGAGGTTAGGAAATATAGAGGTTAGGAAATATAGAGGTTAGGAACTATAGAGGTTAGGAAATATAGAGGTTAGGAAATATAGAGGTTAGGAAATATAGAGGTTAGGAAATATAGAGGTTAGGAAATATAGAGGTTAGGAAATATAGAGGTTAGGAACTATAGAGGTTAGGAAATATAGAGGTTAGGAAATATAGAGGTTAGGAATTATAGAGGTTAGGAAATATAGAGGTTAGGAAATATAGAGGTTAGAAGCAAGGAACATTCAACTTCAAAAGAGAAAATATAAAGATAGACAAAAGAAAAAGAGAAAGAGCCATGATAATAAAAGAAAATAGATACTCATGATTCCAGAGTGTTAATGAATGTAATTAGCGTTTTCAATATCTTCATTAGAATGTCTGAAAGGATTTTGTCGTTAAGATGAAGCGCATTACAAGTGTGTCTGTCTGTCATTAGGAGGGGGGAAAAAGCATATTATTAAGGCTTTGGATTGTGTGTCAGGGATGGAGGAGGAGGAGGAGGGAGGTAGGTCATGGTGGTGGTGGTGGTGGTGGTGGTGGTGGTGGTGGTGGTGGTGGTGTGGT
>JAPQNM010000011.1:147393-152393 GCA_029783475.1 Metacarcinus magister | reverse complement strand
CTCCACCCGGGGCACCGACAAGACCTTTGGGCGATAACGTACACAGGTTGAAAGTGCACACATGTACGTACGTAGAAATCTGGTCTGCACATGTGTGTAGGTTTTTTTTATACATACATAAGTAACTGTTTTAGGTTTACGTACATACAGCTGGTGGTTTTAGGTGTACACATGTAGACTTCTGGTGTAAACATTTGTATTTTTTTTTTTCTTTTTTTATTACGTACTACATATGGTTTTTATTCTGCTTTTTTTTTCCTTCCGTCGTCATGTTTTTTTTTATTTACATAAAATTCACGTCAAATATTAACATAAAAAGATTCGAATATTCATTATTTTTTTTTCTCACTTAACCTATGTCTGTCTTTACTTATTTATTTATTTGACTAAAACTATAAATATAAAAACTACGAATATTCATGTTTTTTTTCTTCCCACTTCGTCTACGATCTTTCTATTTTTTGTATTTACCTATTTATTTATTTACTATTTATTTATTTAGTTTGTCTTTCTTTTTACGAAAAATAGAAACAAAAAAAATACGAGTATTCATGATTTTTTCTTCTTAATTAAATAAAGTTGGGGGCACACGCTATAGCTGTGTGTGGTGTGTGTGTGTGTGTGTGTGTGTGTGTGTGTGTGTGTGTGTGTGTGTGTGTGTGTGTGTGTGTGTGTGTGTGTGCGCGCGTGTGTGTTCATCTCCCGTCACATTGGCCTTTGAGTCTGTGGTGGAAAGTAATCCGTTACACCAAGACACACGACCACTGTGACATCCGATGTTCTCACAGTTTACCTTCCCTCGGTTACCCTAGATACCCATTCATCTACCAATCTGTATGGGAGGATGAACAGTTGGGTGAGCTGTGCGCCGCCTGCCTTCATCCGGGATCGAACTCGGGACAGCGGATTCGTAGTCAGACATGCTAACCACTGCACCACTGAGGCACATGTCTTTTCTTTCTTTTATCGAGGACGCCACGCACGCCCAAGGGAAGTTTAAATAAAGTGAGTCAAAATATTAATTCCACAAGACAGGGCGGAAAGGCAATCACAGGGAGGAAGAGAAAATTAAAAGCACGTAAAAATAATTGGAACACACACACACACACACACACACAATCACAAACACACACACACACACACACACACACACACACACACACACACACACACACACACACACACACACACACCACACACACACAGATTTATACAGATAAAGAGAGAAAGGGAGAGAGAGAGAGAGAGAGAGAGAGAGAGAGAGAGAGAGAGAGAGAGAGAGAGAGAGGAAAGCATTGAAAGCAAACAAACAAACAAATAAACAAACAAAAACCAAAAGGAAAGGAGGTGACTCAGTGCTTGTGGGTGGCAGGAGGAAGAGGAAGAAGAGGAGGAGGAGGAGGAGGAGGAGGAGGAGGAGGAGGAGGAGGAGGAGGAGGTGGGAGGAGGAGAGCCACCTGCGTCCCACGATTTACCTGGCCACCCGTGAGACACCTGCCCAATTTAGGGTGACCCTCCTCCCTCCCCCCCTCCCCTCCTCCCCTTCCCCCCTCCCCTCCACCCCCTGACCCCTCCCCAGCCGTGACCCTGCCTCTTGCTCCTACAGGGGGAGTGCAAGGATGTTTTTGTGACCCTGTTAATTGTTTGCAGCACAGAGAGAGAGAGAGAGAGAGAGAGAGAGAGAGAGAGAGAGAGAGAGAGAGAGAGAGAGAGAGAGAGAGAGAAGAGAGAGAGAGAGAGAGAGAAAGGGGGGGGAGGGTGTTTATATACGTAAGAATGAACTTTCAATTATGTCTCAGTATCTTGATCGTGTGTGTGTGTGTGTGTGTGTGTGTGTGTGTGTGTGTGTGTGTGTGTGTGTGTGTGTGTGTGTGTGTGTCTGTGTGTGTGTGAACGGAAGGTAAAAACACGTCTGCAACCAGTCAGTCAGTCAGTTTCGTGCAGCGTCAAGTAATAATAATAATAATAATAATAATAATAATAATAATGTTAAAAAAAAAATAATAATAATAATAAAAACACCAAATAAAAAAAAATATATATAAAAAAGATGAAATAACATAATATAATATACATTCACACGTGACCTTCTTTTCTTTTCTTTTCTTTTCTTTTCCTCCTCAAACAAAAGAATGATTTATCGCCTTAGTATTTTCTTGTCTTTTCTCCTCAAAACTTAGAAGCAAATAAAAAAAATAAAAATAAATAAAAAGAGAGAGAAAGACACGACAAAACAGTATATTTTTTTTCCTCAAATGAGACAGAAGCACGTCGACCCAAGGAGAGAGAGAGAGAGAGAGAGAGAGAGAGAGAGAGAGAGAGAGAGAGAGAGAGAGAGAGAGAGAGAGAGAGAGAGAGAGAGAGAGAGAGAGAGAGAGTAGGGAAAGAAAAGAGACAGAGAGAGGTATGCTAGGAAGGAGGGAGGCAGGCTAGCAGGCAGGCAAGCAGGGAGGCAGGCTAGCAGGAGAAGCAGAGAGGGAGGCAGGCTAGCAGGGAGGCAGGCTAGCAGGGAGGCAGGCTAGCAGGAGAGGCAGGCTAGCAGGGAAGGCAGGCTAGCAGGAGAAGCAGAGAGGGAGGCAGGCTAGCAGGGAAGCGGGTTAGCAGGTTAGCAGGCAGTGAGGCAGAGAAGCAGGTACCCTTTACACACACCAGGTCTCACTGTTTAGAACGTCAGCAGTATCAGCAGAATCAACAGGTGCAAGAGGAGGTGTTGTCAGCGGTAGGATCATGTGTATAATTCAGGTTTCAGACACGTTAGCATTAAGTAACATTAGTCATATCAGCTTCTTCCCGACAAAACCGTGGGTGGCTGGTTTTATTCTATTTTTTTTTGTATTTTTTTTTAGGCAGACTCTCAAAGGAAGGTGAAAGGCAAAGAAAAGATATAGAAGAGTGGGCAAAGCAAGGTAAATCCACATCTATCTTCCACATACATAGAGTAGAAATGCACATCTATTTCCATCCACTAGCTTGAAATATGTGGATTGACTCTCATACGATGGTGGAAGGCAAAGAAAAGTTATAGCAATGTGGGCAAAGCAAGGTAAATCCACATCTACCTTCCACATAGATAAAGTAGATAGTTAATGTAAGTATCTAAGGAGTAAAAATGCATATATATTTCTATCCACTAAAGGTTGAAATATGTGGATTAAATAAAAAATAAATAAAAAAGTAAGGGTATAGTTTTAGTAAGTGTGATCTTAGTTTTATCTTAAGGGTGTGTGTGTGTGTGTGTGTGTGTGTGTGTGTGTGTGTGTGTGTGTGTGTGTGTGTGTGTGTGTGTGTGTAAGGGAGGGAGGGAAGGAAGTTAGCCTGGGGGTGTGTCTAGGATGCTGGGAGGCTGGGGACGAGGTGGGGAGGAGGGTGGGGAGGAGGGTGGGGAGGAGGGTGGGGAGGAGGTGGGGAGGAAGGTGGGGAGGAAGGTGGGGAGAGAGCCATGATTCTCCGTTACCGCCCAGGGCATCTGCCACCGTGGGAACACACACACGCACGCACGCACTCACGCATACACATTCACACACACTCCCACATATGTACACAAACACACGCATACACACACTCGTATTCAAGAACGGTACACACACACACACTCACACATACATACACACACGAATATACACACACACACGTATACTCACACCACACACCACAGTGACTCAGATATTTATATATATACGTACATGCACATACACATACATACACAGAAAGGTACACGCACACAGACATACCTACGCGTCCCCCAGGTAAACATTCACACGCACCAGAATGTACCCACGCACACACACACACACACACACACACACACACACACACACACACACACACACACACACACACACACACACACACACACACACACACACACACACACACACACACACACACACACACACACACACACACACACACACACACACACTAAGTACCACGTGATTCATATTATTTTTATTTATTTATTTATTTATTTATTTTCTTTATTTATTTTCTTTATTTATTTTTCCTTTCAATGTAATTTACGATTTTTATTCAGTTTGTGGAGAGAGAGAGAGAGAGAGAGAGAGAGAGAGAGAGAGAGAGAGAGAGACGAGAGAGAGAGAGAGAGAGAGAGAGAGAGAGAGAGAGAGAGAGAGAGAGAGAGAGTAAAAAAAATAGTCGTGCTCTCTCTTTTCCTCCTATTACAGACTACACGAAAGTACACACACACACACACACACACACACACACACACACACACACACACACACACACACCACACACACACACACAAATTCGTTACACGCTCATGTATTTTCTCACATTTTCTTTATCATATTTTTTGTTCTCTCTCTCTCTCTCTCTCTCTCTCTCTCTCTCTCTCTCTCTCTCTCTCTCTCTCTCTCTCTCTCTCTCTCTCTCTCTCTCTCTCTCTCTCTCTCTCTCTCTCTCTCTCTCTCTCTCTCTCTCTCTCTCTCTCTCTCTCTCTCTCTCTCTCTTTCTTTCCTCCCTCTCTCTTTCTTCAACTTCGATCCCTTGACGACCTCTTCCATCGACACCTCCTCCTCCTCCTCCTCCTCCTCCTCCTCCTCCTCCTCCTCCTCCTCCTCCTCCTCCTCCTCTGGACATAATAACATAGAGTCACGCAAGGGCCACGACACTTCTGTTGTACACACACACACACACACACACACACACACACACACACACACACACACACACACACACACACACACACACACACACACACACGCACATACACACACATATATCCTGGTGTGAGTGTTTAATTGCTTATTATTCATCTCTTCACACATTCATCATTCATTATTCACTTATTTTGTGTTTTATTTGCATTTATTAGGGAAAAAAATGTATATTATCTCGTTTTTTTCTCGTTTTTTTTTCTTTTCTTGATTCCACTTCATTCGTTTGTCTGTTTGTCTGATTTGTTATAATATTACCGTTTTTTTTTGTTTTATTTTTTTTTTCATCACGTGTTTGTTGCCTTTTAAAGTTTTTCT
>JAPQNM010000011.1:133615-137293 GCA_029783475.1 Metacarcinus magister | reverse complement strand
CGTTTGCCGCCGGAAAGATCAGCCTGTCCACTTGTGCTGGCCTTACGCGAACGGCATCACAGTGAAATGTTGATACAATTAGCGTAATAACGTATATGCACCTCACGACGACGCTCTCCTTTATGGCCGCAATGCCTTAATCTCCCATCCTGACACCTTCACACGACGCCACTTTGCGTGTATCCACTATGCCTAACTAGCTCAATAGTTTTTTTAATCACTCGATTTATACACTCCCTTCAAAACCCATAGTGGAAAAGTACGCTCCTACGTTAGAAAACAACCGTCCTCCCTCCTCCTACTCATCATCCGCCTCCTCTCATCCTTCACTCCAAACTCTCGTACGACTAGCTACCTTCCTCTCTAGACCTAACACTTCCATCCTCATGTGTATCACCTCGTACTACAACTCTTCCTGTTAGATGAATACGAATCACACCAACCCGCACTATACACTACTAATACTACTACTACGTACACTATATACTATACTACTACTAATACTACTATATGCTGCTGCTGTGCAAATGCTTGACTAACTTATACTACTACTACTATACTACTACTGCTACTGCTACTAATATACTACTGCTACCTAATACTACTTACACTACTACTACTATTACTACTTCTGACTACCTCCGATCACGTTAGTTGTTGAAATCGTTTCCCCCTCTACAAAATAAGTGTATATCCGTTGGTTCACTGTAATAGTGGTATCAATTTACTTGCATTATCGCATTAGCATATGCCAGTTTTACCTACACAAAACACCTAATTATAAAACTATTAGTCTATCGGAGCAAAGATGTATAGAGGACAGATTTGTAGAGTTTGACAAGTTCCTAGCAGTGATCGATGCTGTAATGTTTCCATATCTCCAAATGAAGCTCTGTGGAGACCAATCCAGGAAAAAAGGTAATATAGTTTTTTGGAAAAAAAAATAAACTGAAACTTTTTCAATACTTGTACATTGTCCACTTTCGTCATGTCCTACACTATATCACAATATAGCTTAAAAAGAACTGTGATTTTGTTTGCTCTTCTTTAGACACCCCCTGCCCTATACATTTTTTTACGTGAAAATATACTTTTCGAGTTATTTGTAATAACACGTGATTTTTAGAAAAAAATATAGCTCCCACGAAAATTGACTTGACAATTTTCAAATTTTGCAAAGCTCACAATAAATACGTCTGATAGGTTTCCATTGACATAAGAAGAAAAGAATAGACAATGCATTTTATGATGACAATATGAAATATTGATACCCGTTAAAGAGTAGTTATTATAATATTGTTATATGAAAAAAGATTCGTACCTGGGACCACACAGGCAGCCTCGGCTAGGGTCCCAGTAGGATGATCACCACTGTGACTGTCTATGCTCGTGCCGTGTACTTCTTGATTACGTACCGTACTATACGTACTTATACTACTACGACTACTACTGATGAGTTACTACTGCCAAGTACGTAGCGTACTACTGAGACTACGTACTGACTACTACAACGACGACGATTCAGACGTTTACTCTCAATACGATCAGCGTACTTCATATTCTACTACTAGCTACCACTACTAACTGTAGTGTACGACTACCACTACTAACACTACTACGACTAGTACCACCCATACTCACTACTATCCCATACCTCTACTTCTACTACTACTACTAACTACTCGACTCACTACTAGCTACTACTCTACCTCACTCCTACCTCTACTGATCTACTACTACTACTACTACTACTAATACGACTACTACGTGCTACAGTGCTACTACTACTACTACTACCACCACCACTACCACACCACCACTCTCACCACACTAAGACATATTAGACGAACGTCACGTCGAATGCAGTAAAAGGAGAGTCAGGCGGAGAGCGATGAGAAGACGCAGAGAGAACATGAGCAGATTGAGGAACGAGAAGTAGAGAGCGAGAGAGAGAGTGAGAGAGTGTGGAGAGAGCGAGTGAGATGAGAGACAGGAGCAGAAGAAAGATGATGAAAGATGAGAGATCGAAGACAGAGATGTGAGAGACGCGACCGTACGAGACCAACAGGAAATGATGAGAGGTCGAGGAGGTTGAAGAGAGAGACGACGAACTGAGAGAGAGAGAGAAAATACTTGACTAGAAACTTCCCGTTGGTATGGTGTGTGTGTGATGTGTGTGTGTGTGGTGTTGTGTGTGTGTCGTGTGTGCTGTGTGTGTGTGTGTGTGTGGCGTGTTTCTCGTGAGATAGTTTAATAACAATAACAACAACAACTAATAATAGATAATAATGAACCAAAAATAACAATAACCAAAAAACACAACAAAAACTTGAACCATGAGTTGAAAAGAGAAAAAATACCAAAGAACTCAAAACTAACTACACTTTACCAAAAAATAACCACATAAATACATGTGTAAAAAATCTCCCATCGACTCACCTCATTATATAGAGTCAACATCAGAGACGACAACACCACACCACCACACCACTCACCACACCACACACCACCACCACACACCACCACATACCACCACCACCACCACACACCACTACTTGACACCCGTCCCTATAATCAGTACTAAACAAACGTGCAGACAAGCATATTTACGAAGACCGATGAGCAGGAGTAAGAGAGGTGGGCAAGGGAGAAGGGAGGGGTAATGGAGGGCAAGGGTAAGAAAGGGGAAGGTGAGAGGCAAGAGGATGCGGATACATGGGAGGAGGGAAAGGCAAGAGAGATATATAGGTGAGGAGGAGAGGAAGCAGTGGCTAAGGAGTATTGTAAAGGGGAAAGAGAAGGACAGGGGGAGACGAGGGGATAAGGGGGGGGGAGAGAGGATGAGAGAGACAGATGAGAGAGAGGGAGGAGGGTGACTGAGGAAGAGACGGGCGTGAGAGATGAAGAGACGTGAGAGGACGCGGGGAGAGGAAGAGAAAGAGCGATTGAAGAATGGGTAGTGCGAGAGGAGGGAGAGATAGGGAGAGAGGAGAGAGGGGGAGAGAGGGAGGGGAGAGAAGAGGAGAGAGAAGAAGCGGAAGAGGAAGAGAGATAGTATGAGGGAGATGTGGGGGAGATGGGAGATGAGGAATGAGATATGAACTGAGAGGCGGTCGTGAGAGTGAGTGACCTAGAGAGTGAGGGGAGAGAGAAGAGAGGGGGAGGAGAAGGAAGACTATTCTAAGTAAGGAGGAGAGAGCACGAGAGACGATCATAGAAGAGAAGAGACGAGAGAGGAAGGGAACAGAGGCGAAGAAATATTTTAAAAGACAAATATATGACAAGAGAAAATTATAGTTTCAGTGAGACAATAAATGAAATTAACGAGTAAGCGTTTTGTCCCCATACCATTGATCTATCATATTAGTATTTATTAGTATTAATAGTATTATTGTAGTATTATTATTATTATATTATTCTATATTATTACTTATATCACATTTTCATCGGCTTCCTAGGTATGTCGGAAGTGTGTCGGAAGGAGGTAAACGGCAAAGCGTGAGTTCGTTTTTTCTGTTTGTTACTTACTACCACATGGGGATTCACGTTCTCTATGGAGTATGTTGTTATAGACTGAGAGAGAGAGCAGAGAGCGCGAAGAGAGAGAGAGAGATGGGAGAGAGAGAGAGAGAGCGAGAGCGATGATGAGAGAGAGACTGACGAGAGAGAAACCCACGG
>JAPQNM010000011.1:118615-123615 GCA_029783475.1 Metacarcinus magister | reverse complement strand
TATATATATTTAGAAATCATGCAAAATGTTGGTTAACAAAGAAATCAAGAAAAATGCTATGTAAGGTAATAATTTTGTACGTGTATTTTCGGGTATTTTTCATAGATTCTTATTTTTCTTTGTTTACTGGTACCAATATGTTTTTTTTTATATTTATTTGAATTATTTTGAAGATAATAAATGCATTATCTCCCTTTTATTTGATATAATTTCAATGCAAACTGCTGAAAATGTTGCGTCAAAATAATTTCTTATGTTTAGTTTATTTTCCTTAATAAATAACAAAACATTATAAAAGAAAAACCAGAAAACAAGTATAATAATTTTTGAAACATAAGAAAACATTAATAAACCAAGAAATGAAGCAATAATAGTTTTGTACGCGGTATTTTCAGTTAGTTGGACTTGGACTTGGGTTGAGAATCTAAACGTAGAATTATATTAAATAAAGTCTATAATATATATCCATGCGTTACATATTTAGAACTATTCTAAAGCTCTTTTTTTTCTCTCTTTCTTTTCATCTACATTTTATATAATATTAATCAGGAGTTAAAAAAAAATAATAATAATAATCTTCTTCTGTGAGCACAACAAACAAAGCGGGAAGAACCCTTAACACAAGGTGACAATATTTTTTCGTTTTACACCTTCCGTGTCCCTCTCCATGTCTATTTAAGGGATTGAGGAGCCTTAACTCATTATTCTTCACCATGTATAGTGGAAGGATAGCGATAATACACCATATATTAAGCGTAATAAGTGATATAACAACAGGTCACAAGAAGAAGAAGATGGCGGACGTGATCGATTACGTATATGTAAATCCAATTTTGAGATTTTTATTATACACAGAAAAGCAATTATATATACTTTAAAAAATCGAATGAAATACTTAATTATTTTCTACATAAATATTTGTTATATTTGATTCGTATTTATTTCATGAAAAATATTTATTGTCTACGATAAATCATAAAATCGAAAAATAGAAAAAGACAATAATAATGAAATTAAACCAATGTAAACCATATAATAGAATATAAGAAAAATATCCAAACAGAAAGTAAACCACAAATAAACCATAAACAAATAAAAACGATAAAAATAAAATGAGAGAAAAAAAACCGTAATAATTTGTTTACATCCAAGGTGTGAGGATTTATTGTGTGTCAGGTACAGTTTAACAAGTGGCAGGATATAATGACTTACAAGAATATAGATAAAGGTGAGTGTGTTGTGTTGCAAGTGTGTTGTGTTGTGTTGTGTTAGGAACACATAGGAAGGGAGTGAATATAATTGTTAGTTAGGAAGATAATAAATCCATTATCTCCCTTTTATTTCATATAATTTGAATGCAAACTGAAAATAATACGTCAAAATATTTTCTCATTTCTATTTTATTGTCCTTAATAATATACAAAACACTATAAAAGTATTCTATGAAAATCAGAAAACAATTATAATAATTTTAGAAACCATAGAAAACATTGATAAACAAAGAAATAAAAAAAAAATACTAAATAAGCTAATAATGTTGTACACGTAATTTCGGTTATTTTTCACAGATTCCTAATTTTCTTTGTTTATTGGTACCAATATGTTTTTTGGTTATTTATTTGAATTATTTTGAAGATAATAAATGCATTATCTCCCTTTTATTTGATTTAATTTGAATGCAAACTGAAAATGTTACGTCAAAATCATTGCTAATATTTTTTTTTTCGTTTCCTATTAAGCGTAACGTTACCCCTTCTCATCCCTTCCCTTCTCTTCCCTTCCCTTCCCTTCCCTTCCCTTCCCTTCCCTTCCCATAATTCATCCTTTTTTTCCCTATTCTTTCTTTAATTATCATCTTCCCTTTGACTACTTGTACCCTAACTAGTCCATCCTCCTCCTCCTCCTCCTCCTCCTCCTCCTCCTCCTCCTCCTCCTCCTCCTCCTCCTCCTCCTCCTCCTCCTCCTCCCTCCTTGTTTTCGTTTCAACACCTCAGAACGGAAATACTTTGTGTGCGTGTCCTTGGTTCCTTCTGTTCGTTTGTTTGTCGGTTGCTGCAACTTTACGAATGAGGGTTAGTAGTTAAATACCCAACAGGAGGAGGAGGAGGAGGAGAAGGAGGAGGAGGAGGAGGAGGAGGAGGAGGAGGAGGAGGAGTGAGGGAAGTGACCGCGGCTTTAAATGATACACTAAAATTTGCATAATGTGTGACCAGGAATTGTTTGATCATAGTGTGAAGACATGTGGTGGAAGGAGGGAACACACACACACACACACACACACACACACACACACACACACACACACACACACACACACACACACACACACACACACACACGTCTATTCTAACATCATTATTCCGGCTCTTTACTGCTGCTTGGTTTTAAAAGTGCTCGTGGGGTGAAGGTGGGGTGAGGGTGGGGTGGGGCGAAGGTGGTGCGGGGGATGGGTCGAGGAGGAGGTAATGAGGTGTGTCTACAAGGCCGTGAGGTGCGTATGTTGTGTGTGGCTGGGGGAGACAGGGGAGGAAGGGGGGAAAGGGGGTGGTTAGGTGTGTCTATTATGGGGGGGAGGGTGAGAGAAATTTGTAAGTGTTCTGTACTCATAACAGGATGTGAGAATAGACTATATAATATTATTTACTAAGTTGCATTCTCAGCTCCCGTGTTGTCTAGTGGCTAGGATACGCGGCTCTCACCCGCGAGGCCCGGGTTCGATTCCCGGCACGGGAAATAATTTTAATAGACTTGATTTTGTGGTTTTTTCAATTTTGTTTTCGGTTCAAAATAGACAATATATACAAAAGTAAGGTGATAGAAATATGAAAACTGACGTGAGAAAATCATATTAAAGTAAATTAATTTTAAATGTTCGCTATAATAACAATCTTCTTCCCGTTACAAAATAAATTAAATAAATCATAATACGGATATAAACCATTTGCATAATTATCACAGCTTCCTAAATCTTAAATTCATGTAACGGTGGTCACCCCTTTGCCCCGACCCGCCCCGTCCCGCCCCGCCCGCCCGTGTTGCCCCGCTTTTCATGCCCCTAGCGCACCCACCCTTGGTCCTCTCTCTCCTGACGGGGCTAGGCGGGGCGGGGCGGGGCGGGGCGGGGCGGGGCTAGATAATGTATGGGGTCGGCAAGGTAATGGGAGACTGTTTAATATGCAAGTCAAGACACCGACCGTACTGAGCTACCGGTTTTTACACACACACAACACACACACACACACACACACACACACACACACAACACACACACCACACACACACACATACACAAGGACACGGCCACACACACACACACACACGCACATAATACAATATCCAAGATGGTGATATATATTGTTTTGTATTTCGTGGTTTTAAGTATGTTTATTAAACGTAAAAACACCATTTAACACAATTCACCACAACCACCACCACCACCACAACCACCACCACCACAACAGCAGCAACAACAACAACAACAACAACAACAACAACAACAACAACAACAACAACAACAACAGTAACAACTACCACTATTATATACATTCACCTCCACGTACTCTATTCGCAACCACAAACATTTCTCAAAATCTCCACCACCACCACTACCACTACCACTACCATTATGACTACTACTACTACTACTACTACTACTACTACTACTACTACTACTACTACTACTCCTACTACTACTACTACTACTACTACCACTACTACTACTACCACTATAACTACTACTACTCCTACTACTACCACTACTACCACCACTACTACACTTAACTACCACACACCTAATCGTCCTCTCCACTTACCTGCGAACTCGAAACGTTCTCTTAACAGATGGACACTTTAAGATCGCCATTATTATTACAAGATTACAGTGGGAAGCAACTTAATGATAACGATAAGTTAGATAAGATAACAAAAACGTCGTCAGTTCTCTTCGTAAGCAAAACAAAAAAATAGGAAAAGAAAAGAAAAAAGGTTAAGCTCATCTAACCTGATTTTGAGATAATGTTTTTTTGTTTTTTTTGTATCTGATGCTGGACAAACGGGAAGCATTAGAGAGAGAGAGAGAGAGAGAGAGAGAGAGAGAGAGAGAGAGAGAGAGAGAGAGAGAGAGAGAGAGAGAGAGAGAGAGAGAGAGAGAGAGAGAGAGAGAGAGAGAGAGAATATCACATAAGAGAAAAGTGTTGTATAAAAAAAAATTACATCTACCACAACAACTGAACTAGAACACGCACACAGCACACACACACACACACACACACACACACACACACACACACACACACACACACACACACACACACACACACACACACACCGGTGATTATAAGATGATAATTCACGTCCAGGTGTGCAATTAGATTCACTCACCGTCTGGATTCTCAATTTATAGCGTTGAGAAATTAAAGAGAGAGAGAGAGAGAGAGAGAGAGAGAGAGAGAGAGAGAGAGAGAGAGAGAGAGAGAGAGAGAGAGAGAGAGAGAGAGAGAGAGAGAGAGAGAGAGAGAGCAATACAAAAACTAGGTGCATGTATATTCTTATAGTTACCACCACTACCACTACTGACACACACACACACACACACACACACACACACACAACACACACACACACACACACACACACACACACACACTGACACGCAATCTGACGGATACAGAATATAGTGTGACACTCTCTCTATATTTACTAATGACAAATGATCACCCCCCTTCCCCCCCTCCCCCCCCTTCCCCTTCCCCCCATACACCCTCAGGAGGTCAATAGGCTGAGGTATGGGCTATGGGTGTGTATGGGGGAAAGGGGGGGGGTATGTATGGGTGTGTGGGAAGAAGTACAGTCACCCTAGAATGTATTATTGGGGGAGAAAAAGGGATTAGGGTGAAGATTTAAGGGTGAAAAGGGTGAATTAAGGGTGTATTAAGGGTGAGGAAAGGGTGAGGGAAGGAAAAAATAGGGTGTGGATAGTTAGGAAGGTAATGTAAAGTTTA
>JAPQNM010000011.1:111115-113615 GCA_029783475.1 Metacarcinus magister | reverse complement strand
TGTGTGTGTGTGTGTGTGTGTGTGTGTGTGTGTGTGTGTGTGTGTCTGTTTCCTGTTTATCGTTCATGTTGTGGTTGCATTTGATTGAGTGCATGTGTGTGTTTGTGAGTGTGTGTGTGTGTGTGTGTGTGTGTGTGTGTGTGTGTGTGTGTGTGTGTGTGTGTGTGTGTGTGTGTGTGTGTGTGTGTGTGTGTGTGTGTGTGTGTGTGTGTGTGTGTGTGTGCGCGCGCTTAGGAAAGGAACAATTACGGGTAAAAACGACTCACACACACACACACACACACACACACACACACACACACACACACACACACACACACACACACACACATACACACACACACATGTACGCTTTGCTTACGTACAGCGTGTTTAAGAACAAACAGATGGAGAAAAAAATGTCGTAAGTGTTTTTGCTTCTCTTCCTCTTCCTCCTCCTCCTCCTCCTCCTCCTCCTCCTCCTCCTCCTCCTCCTCCTCCTCCTCCTCCTCCTGAAGCATGTATGAGACGCGTTTTAGTCTTGTTTACGTTGTGATAATTAATGAAACCTTTAATATTTTCGTTCTGTATATATGTGTGTGTGTGTGTGTGTGTGTGTGTGGTGTGTGTGTGTGTGTGTGTGTGTGTGTGTGTGTGTGTGTGTACACGTGTGACTTGATCATACTCTTGTTTCCAATAATTCACGTTAACAATAAACTATTACTATGTCATTTGTGAATAAACGACCCAATTGCGTGTTTAGACCACTTCTTACCCCTTAGCCTTTCTCCCTTTCTTTCCTTCCTTGTCCCTTCTCTTACCCTCCCTTACCTACCTTTACCCTCCCTTACCCTCCCTTACCCTCCCTTACCCTTCCCTTACCCTTCCTTACCCTCCCCTTACCCTCCCCTTACCCTCCCTTACCCTCCCTTACCGTCCCTTACCCTCCCTTACCCTCCCTTACCCTTCCCTTACCCTCCCTTACCCTCCCTTACCCTTCCCTTACCCTTCCCTTACCTTTCCTTACCTCTCCCTTACCTTCCCTTACCCTCCCTTACCCTCCCATACCCTTCCCTTACCCTCCCTTACCCTCCCCTTACCCTTCCCTTACCCTTCCCTTACCCCTCCTTTACCTTCCCTTACCCTCCCATACCCTCCCTTTACCCTTACCCTCCCTTACCCTACCTCTCCTACCCTCTCCCTTCCCTTACCTTACCTCCTTCTTCCTTCTCCCTTCCCTTACCCCCCTCCCTCTCTCCCCCTCCCCCTCCCCCCCTCCCCCCCCCCTCCGTAGAGACATGGACCCATTACCTTCACTACATTCCTGAGTCCATATTTTATTAGTGTGTTTCTAGTCCTTCAAGACTATCATAGTGACCCCCCCCCTCCCCTTGGACCCAGCCTCCCGTTTTCTGTTGCTTTACTGTTTCTTGTACTGTTGCATTTTATTTATTTTTATTTATGCGTAATTTTGAAAAGGTTAGATTTATGTGGGAGTGTTTTTTTTCTTTCTTTCTTTCTTTCTTTCTTTCTTACTTTTTTTCTATTGTTTATTATTTCATCGTGTTGTTTTCTATTCCTTGTCTTCGTTCTTCTACTACTACTCCTCCTCCTCCTCCTCCTCCTCCCTCCTCCTCTCCTCCTCCTCCTCCTCCTCCTCCTCCTCCTCCTCTTCTTCCTCTTCCTCTTCCTCTTCCTCTTTCCCCATTAGATTATTCTTACACACACACACACACACACACACACACACACACACACACACACACACACACACACACATACACACACACACACACACACACACACACATACAGCACACTCCTTAAGACCGCCATGTAAGTATCGAGCGACACACCTTCCCTCACACACACATACACACACACACACACACACACACACACACACACACACACACACACACACACAGACACACACACAGACACACACACACACACACACACACACAGGTCCTCAATCAGGTGTGCGTTCAGCTGACCCTAATAAAGAAAGAAAGAGAGAGAGAGAGAGAGAGAGAGAGAGAGAGAGAGAGAGAGAGAGAGAGAACAAAAAAAAGAGAAAGAGAAGTGATGGACATGAACATTTTGGACAAAGTTTTAGTGTTTTTTTTATGCATTTTTTTAGGGTCTTGTGTGTGTGTGCGTGTGTGTGTGTGTGTGTGTGTATGTGTGTGTGTGTGTGTGTGTGTGTGTGTGTGTGTGTGTGTGTGTGTGTGTGTGTGTGTTCGTGTGCGTGTGCGTGTGCGTGTGTGTGTTACCTTGAGTCAGTGTTTGAAGGACTGACTAACTAACTGACTGACTGACTAACTGACTGACTGACTAAACTAAATTATACTAAACTAAACTAAACAAACAAACACAAAACAAACACAAAACAAACACAAAACAAACACATAAAATAAAAAAATAAAATAAATAAAATAAATAAAATAACAACATAATACAAACCAAATAAGAATCCAAACACGTATTAGGAGAAAACACACACAGAACACAGACAAGAC
>JAPQNM010000011.1:98615-101115 GCA_029783475.1 Metacarcinus magister | reverse complement strand
AAGAGAAAAATTGAGGAAAAAATATGAAAAGAAAAAAAATTATATCCGGGCCATCCTATCGCTTACCCATTTCTGGTCCACATTTTTGGTGAAAGGAACCGCGGATCATCCAGGAAAATCTCTATGAAAACTAATTTTCCAGCGTCAAGGCTGAACAATCGTCGGCAATTTCTGGGCCGTAATAGAAAACGCGCAAATCCCTTCAGTGCGCAGCTCCCGTCAATGAAAAGCGCAGACTATATATGTGTTTTTTTTTTTTTCTTTCTTTCTTTTGCACTTTTTTTTTTTTTATTTATATCTTCTCTCGCATCTATTTTTCTTTTTTTTTTTCTCTCTCTCTCTCTCTCTCTCTCTCTCTCTCTCTCTCTCTCTCTCTCTCTCTCTCTCTCTCTCTCTCTCTCTCTCTCTCTCTCTCTCTCTCTCTCTCTCTCTCTCTCTCTCTCTCTCTCTCTCTCTCTCTCTCTCTCTCTCTCTCTCTCTCTCTCTCTCTCTCTCTCTCTCTCTCTCTCTCATCCAAAAAAAAAGATAAATCAAACACGAAAAAACTCAAAAAACAAAACAAATAAAACCCAAAAATCCAAACATTCAATAACCATCAACTCAAAATAAAAAAATAAATAAAAAATCAAACACCTCATAACACAACCCAAAAGAAAGAAACAGCGACAAGAAGAAAAAAAAAGAAAGAAAAAAAAAAAACACGAAACACAAAGAATGAAAAATTACAAAACACCAACAAGAAAAAAAGAAACAAAAAAAAAAACAGGAAATTAAAAAGCTATCCATAATCACTCACTCCTGTCTATCTTCCTGTCTATCTGTCTGTCAACACTTGCAATGATTAACTTTTACTCCCTTTAACTCCCTTTTTACACCCTTTTTTTCCTCTCCCCTTACCCCTTACCCCTTACCTAATGCTTCCCTTACCCTCCCTTACCCTCCCTTACCCTCCCTTATCCTCCCTTTACCCCTCCCTACATACTCTTACCCCTTACCTAATGCATCCCTTACCCTCCCTTACCCTCCCTTTGCCTCCCTTTACCCCCCCTAGCGGCGCCCTGATTAAAACAAACCCGCAAAGGAGGATCAAAAGGGCTTAAGGAAGGGAGGGAAGGGAGGGAAGGGAAGGAGGGAAAGAAGGGAGGGATGGAGGGAGGGGAGTGAGGGAGGGAGGGAAGGAGGAAAGGAGGGAGAGAGGGAAGAGGAATAACAGGAGCTGAGAGTCTTCATATATAAGGTTTTGTTGTTGTTGTTGTTGTTGTTGTTGTTGTTACAGGAGCACAGTAGTAGTAATGATAGTAGTAGTAGTAGTAGTAGTAGAGGAGGAGGAGGAGGAGGAGGAGGAGGAGGAGGAGGAGGAGGAGGAAGAGGAAGAGAGGAGAAACGAGTTCTTGTTAATGTTTTTTTCTTGTAGTAGTAGTAGTAGTAGTAGTAGTAGTAGTAGTAGTAGTAGTAGTAGTAGTAGTAGTAGTAGTAGTAGTAGTAGTAGTAGTAGTAGTAGTAGTAGTAGCAGTAGTAGTACAGTAGTAGCGTAGTAGTAGTAGTAACTACATATCAATATCAGTAAGTTTAATGATAATAATAATAATAATAATAATAATAATAATAATAATAATAATAATAAGGTAAATGAATCTCAGGTGAATAAGGAAGGAAGGAAGAAAGGAAAAGGGAGAGAGGAGAGGAAGAAAACTTAGAATGGAGAGAGAGAGAGAGAGAGAGAGAGAGAGAGAGAGAGAGAGAGAGAGAGAGAGAGAGAGAGAGAGAGAGAGAGAGAGAGAGAACGAGTATGGAGGGAAATGAAAGGAGGAAAGTTAAAGAAGGGAGAACTTTTAGGGTGGAGGGAGTGGAATTTAAGGGTGGACAGGGAGGAAGGTGGAGGTTGTAGGGGAAAGGGAGGGGAAACGGGAGGCTCTGGAGGGAAAAGGGAGGAAAAGGGAGGAGAGAGGAAAGCCCAAGAGGGAGGGAAAACTGCCACAGACCACCGATCACGGAAATAACCTGATCAAAATAAAGCACAAAATCTCCTCTGAAATGCAGATCACGGGAGGGAGGGAAGGGAAGGGAGGGAAGGGAGGGAGGGGAGGGAGGGAAGGGAGGGACTGATGACGCCACTGCCGCTATCGGGGAAAGACTGATCTGCTTTTGTTTTTTCCCCTTTTTTCCTTTTTTTTTTTCCTCAATCCTTCTCGGTGGCATTACATCCTCCCAGGCGATGCTCATTTTTCCTTCGGGGACTGGGAGAGTAATTTTTTTCCCACTTCAGATTTTATTTCGTGGAGGCTCAGCCGTGGGGGAAAAAATGAGGAATTTAAAGGAAGGAAAAGGTAGGAGGGAGGGGGAGGAGGGGGAGGGGGAGGGGGAGGGGGAGGAGGCTTAGCGGTGCGCGTGACGGAAAGTGGTGCGCGGCAACTTTGTGTGAGGGGGGGAGGGAGGGAGGGAGGGAGTGGGAGGGAGGGTGGGAGGGAGGGTGGGTGTGGGCGCCGCCGTACTTGAGAGA
>JAPQNM010000011.1:86115-88615 GCA_029783475.1 Metacarcinus magister | reverse complement strand
AGAGACTGGAAGAGAATAAGTAAACGTGTATATGTGTGTGTGTGTGTGTGTGTGGTGTGTGTGTGTATATATGTATGTGTGAGCGTGTGTATATGTATGTGTGAGCGTGTGTGTGTTCACCTATCCACGCCTCCCACAGGTTAGCATTTCCCGCGACACGCCGCCCACGGACAAGGACGGAGGCAGTTTCCACGATTCTGACGTCTCGGACACGGAGGGAAGCAGCGAGGTGAAGGAACCAGCGAGCAGCGGAGACGCGAAGCTGGCGGACGACGAGAAGGTGAGAGGGAGAGTAGAAAGAAGAGTTTGAAGAGTAGAAGGAAGAGTTTGAAGAGTAGAAAGAAGAGTTTGAAGAGTAGAAGGAAGAGTTTGAAGAGTAGAAAGAAGAGTTTGAAGAGTAGAAGGAAGAGTTTAAAGAGTAGAAGGAAGAGTTTGAAGAGTAGAAGGAAGAGTTTGAAGAGTAGAAGGAAGAGTTTGAAGAGTAGAAGGAAGAGTTTGAAGAGTAGAAGGAAAGAGTTTGAAGAGTAGAAGGAAAGAGTTTGAAGAGTAGAAGGAAGAGTTTGAAGAGTAGAAGGAAGAGTTTGAAGAGTAGAAGGAAGAGTTTGAAGAGTAGAAGGAAGAGTTTGAAGAGTAGAAGGAAGAGTTTGAAGAGTAGAAGGAAGAGTTTGAAGAGTAGAAGGAAGAGTTTGAAGAGTAGAAGAAAGAGTTTGAAGAGTAGAAGGAAGAGTTTGAAGAGTAGAAGGAAGAGTTTGAAGAGTAGAAGGAAGAGTTTGAAGAGTAGAAGGAAGAGTTTGAAGAGTAGAAGGAAGAGTTTGAAGAGTAGAAGGAAGAGTTTGAAGAGTAGAAGAAAGAGTTTGAAGAGTAGAAGGAAGAGTTTAAAAAGTAGAAGGATAATTTTGAAGGGTTAAGGAAAGGTATTAAGGGATGACTATAAAGGTTTTAGACAAATTTCAAAGCCTTAGTGAGAGAACAAGTAACAAAGAGAGAGAGAGAGATAAAAGTAGAAAGTGTGAGTTTAATAAAAAAAAATTATAAAAAAAAAACTGACGGACGAACATGCAGGAAGAAAAAAGAAAAATAGGAACAAAACCTTTCAAAACACACACACACACACACACACACACACACACACACCATACAGTAGATCTATTAAAAATCCATAAAAATCAAAGGGAAATAAGAGTAAACAAAAACACACATTCCTCTTTCACCTTTCATTAGTAACTCTTTAGCTTATTGTGGTCGTGCAGGGCGGGAACAAAAGGCGAGGACCCAGGACCACTATCAAAGCCAAACAGCTGGAGATTCTAAAGAGCGCCTTTGCCTCCACCCCCAAGCCTACGAGACACATCCGGGAGCAGCTAGCCAAGGAGACAGGCCTTCCCATGCGCGTGATACAGGTACGTGACGCATCCATCTTGAGTGTTACCTGTACGTATCCTGTATATGACGTGTTTAAAGTTTCTCAGCATTGAAGGTAAGGTCAAATATGTGGTTTGTATGCGGTTTTATTAGTGTTTTTCAAGGTGTTGTGATGTTCTTGATAGTTTGGGATAAGGATGTGGTGTTTGGGATGTTTTGATGGGACTTGTTAGGCAATCAGGAGGATGTGTGGGGTGTGTGTGTGTGTGTGTGTGTGTGTGTGTGTGTGTGTGTGTGTGTGTGTGTGTGTGTGTTGTGTGTGTGTGTGTGTTTGTGTGTTTGTTTGCTCAAGGTGGTCGTGTCTAAGAGGCTTCTGGCGTTAATGGAAAGCTAAGGTCGTGAGGTTGTGGCTCCTTCACACACACACACACACACACACACACACACACACACACACACACACACACACACACACACACACACACATATACACACACATCAAATTGAATGCCACTGGTTCTTCTTTTTTTATGTGTGTGTGTGTGTGTGTGTGTGTGTGTGTGTGTGTGTGTGTGTGTGTGTGTGTGTGTGTGTGTGTGTGTGTGTGTGTGTGTGTGCCGCCACCTACTTAAGCGAAGCACCGATTTTTATTCATTTACTTATTCAATTTCAAGGTTGTCCTATTCAAAGCCTTTTACTAATTAATACGAGTAGATGTTTTTCTGGGGTTGATTTGGAACTACTTTTCTTTAAGGCTTTTTTTTTTTACCTTTTTTTTAAAGCCTTTTTTATGTCTTCATTTTATTATCTCATATATTTTTGATTTTTTTTTCTACCTATTTTGAGTTTTTCTTTTTATGTATTCATCTATATTTTCTACCTTTTTCTTTTATCTTTCTTATATTTTATACCTTTTTTCTTATATTTTCTATTTTTTCGATCTTTTTCAAGTATTTTTTTTCTCTTGCATATATTTTTTATCTCTTTGTAAGTTTTTTTTTTCGATCTTATATATTCTATCTTTTTCTCTTTTTTTTTTAGGTCATTTCTATATTTTCCTTCTGATTTGTATAATATAGTTTAGTGAGCGAGGGAAAGAAAGAAAGAAAGAGAGATTCGAAGACAACTTTAATTACAT
>JAPQNM010000011.1:11115-78615 GCA_029783475.1 Metacarcinus magister | reverse complement strand
GTAGGCAGCCAGGGGCCAGGTAGTCCCATCCACGTGCATGCATACCTCATGACTTCACTCTCCTTCTCCTCCTCCAGCTATGCCTTTTGCCTCCCTCCCTCACGCCTCCCTCCCTTCCTTTGTTTTTCTATAGTCTCTTTTTTGTCTTGTCTCTTCTTGTTGTCTGTTCCTTCCATCTGTGTCTTTTTACGCCCCTTTTCCATTCTTTCTTGATGCTCTCATTATGTTAATTCTCTCTTCCATCATATTTATCACGTTCTCTCCCTTCCTCTTCCTCATCATTACTTCAGCTTTTTCTATTTCTTTTGTTAATATTTTTCTCATTAGAGCGAAATGTTATTAGATATTTACTATTATGTTACGACAATGCATTTTAGTGGCTGTCATTTATATTAAACATGATATATTTTGGTTAGTCTTCTGTTTAAAAGAGTCACCGGTAATATTTTTAATTTTTCTTTGGTAACCGTCACAGGGTAGACTCTAGATTATAATACTTTGGTCCGTTCTCACCTATACTTGTGATGTAGAAAGAAATATATACCTTGACTGACCTTTCTCCCCCCCCCCTCTCCCTTGCAGGTCAGAGTGGCAACTTTGACCACCAGGTGAACGAGGGTCTGGTGTGGTGACATGAAGCTGACCTCTGATGACGCACCAGGCCCCTTGAGGTGCTCTCCAAGGACGTCGCCAGAGGAATGTCTCCACTTCTCTCATGTTACCTGCCAACACCACCACCACCACCACCACCACCGCCATCTCGAGGTCAAAGCAGTGGGCATCCCTCGCCCCCGCCCCCCACCCCACGCTGACCTTATCTGACCTGAGGTGTTAAATGTTCAAAATAACCAACTTACGAAGGATGGGAGAGTCAACCAAAGGCTATTAGGTCATCATTTTGAGGCTCCAACGGCGTTGAAAAATGTTCCCATTAGCCACTACCCATCCAGTTCTTGTTTCTCTCATACTAGAACTCCACCTTCCATGTGAAGAGGAAAACATTGAAAGAGATGAAAATATAGTCGTTGCTACGTAGAAAAGGTGGTGTCAATCTGAGGTCAATTGTGGTCACCTGCGCCTCCTCTTTACGTGATCAATGTGTTGTCAAACCTAAGAGGATGGACTATTTAATTTCCTCGTGCATTGAGTGGTCTGGGTGTTATGACAAACGAGGGTTGTGTAAATATATATACTAAGTGTCGGTGTGTCTGCACTGAAATTTTAATGGGAGCTGAGGAAGAAAATGAATAATCAGCTACGAAAGGTTAATTAGTTAGCCCGTATAGTGGGCTGGGTCTACATGGTGCAGTAACATGGTGCAGAAAAGTAAACATAAGTGATTGAAAACTGTACACTTAAAACATTTATAGTGACAAAGTGCAGAATAAAACCAAAAAGGAAGCTACATTTTGAGGTGCTCGACTGTTTCTCTGCGCTAATGTGAGCCAGAGTGTTGAGAGTGAGGCGTTGTAGAGACCATGATGTGTCTGTTCTATGTTCCTATGTGTAGGTGTAGCGTCGCTGGCTGAGGAACTGCACACTAAAAGGTAATGTGTAGCTTCAAAACCCATTACCAATTAAATTACCAACTCCATTAAGGACGAGCTGCCTCAATGTAGCTCTTCCCCAGCCAGCAAATTCCCTTTTAAAAACAGCTTAATTTTTCACCTCCCACTGCTCCTCTCCTTCCCTCTCCCTTTACTCATGCTAAATACCCCTAGAGAAGATATTTTGGTAATCCACATATGTCTAAAACTTTTGGATAACCTCTGATCCACCTCTACATATGTACGTTCTCTCCTGCATCTCAAGGAGTATTATTATTATTATTCATATATACGTTACTGGGATAATATGGAGATAACATTAGTGTCTTCTCCCGAGGTTAATACTTACATGTCAGATAGAATTAAAGTTGCAGAATATCATGCAATGTATATCACCTTCCGGAAACTTGTTAAAGCAAAATAGTCGTGCCTCAAAATTAGTAGGCTAACCTTATCTCCAATTTATCTGCAATTTAAAACGAGTTGTGAATTTCTTGCAACCTAAAAATGACAGCCTATGATAAATAACAGTTTGACTCAACATTTTTCATGCATAACTATTGTTGGTACGGATAATATGGAGATAAGGTTGACCTACTAATTTGATCGCACGTGTATTTTCTTTTCTTTAAAAAGTTTCCGTAAGTTGATATATATTGCATGATATTCTGCAACCTTAATTCTATCTGACATGTAAGTATTAGCCTCGGGAGAACACGCTCATGTTATCTAAATATTATCCACATTTAGTGTTGCTTCAGAAGAATTATGATTATATGAATTCATTTATCTTTGAATTCCAGTTAATAAAAGATAGATTAATTTTGTACAGTAATTTTGGGAACTGAAATATCCTGTAGTTAATTCTTATTTGCAAAACACTCACACCAGACCAACAACCACATAAGTTTTGGTAAAAATCACTTTTCTTAAAACGATCTGAAATGTGTGCCTTATGGATATATAATAAAAGTTCTTATCAGTCAAGTTAAAACATAATCCAGATTCATATCAAGCAGAAATAAATTAATTTGAGGTAGATGTAAACATGATACAAGATTTTATAATTTATATTAAAAAATAGTCAATATGTGCAGCTATTTTTCAACATTAAGGTGTCAAAACAGTATGAATCAAAGCAAAATTTATCCCAATATGGCTGAGGGTAGAGGAAGAAAAAATATATAGAGACGAAACAGTAAATATTAACCAAACTCTACTTTAGCCTTGGTTAACATTATGGTCTGATGGTGAGGTGTTGGTACCTTGAATATACTATCACGGGTTCAATCCTCTCATTCATACTTACATCCTTTAGATAAATTTCTCATGCTTCAAAACACTAAGCATTACAGTACGTGGAATATATGAAGCCAAGATGCGACTCATATGACTGTAACTTGTTTTAGAATGTGTAATTAAGTCTAACGTCATTTGATTCTTTGTCATGCGTATGGCTGTGTAAAGATATGGAGGCTGTAAGAGTAACACTACTACAGGTTGACTATCAATAATCCGGCAATCAATATTCCAGTTCCATCAGTTTTCCAGCATGAAAACATAAACATAAACAGTGCCTCCCGAAAACAGTGGCACGCCAACTCGGGAAATTTGAAACTGTGCTCTGAAATTCATGCCGGAAAACTGATGGAACCTGAATATTGATTGCTGGATTATTGATAGTCAACCTGTATTGTTGAGGTGGATTCGTATGATTATCCAAGGGAGTTTAGATGCAAAGTCCTTCATTCTTATTCCAAACTCTACTTTCCTTAATCCCCCTTTTTATACTCCTCAAAGATATGAAAGGAGAGTATAGGATGTACATTATTCATTCCCTCTGTAATGTCATCAATGGGAATGAATGTGAAAAAGAATTGTTTGAACTATTTATTATCTTGGACATAAACACCAAATCTTAAGCTGGAACCCGTTTTTTTTTTGTCTTATTTTAGAGAATTTGAGATGAGTTGATTACTACCCTTATCCAGGAAAATTATTAATGTACTTTTTTGTATGTTTATTTCCAGCCTTGAGTAAAGTTTATTTGTCCATTAATTAAATATTTTTGACGTGCAACCTTCAATTTCACCCCCTCCTTCACCCCCCTTCACCCCCTCTGCACCATAACATAGTATTAATGAGAAATAATGAATGTTTGAAGATACCTGTAATGAATGATACCTCACTCCCACTCCCCCTTCCCTTCCCTTCCCTTCCCTTCCCTTCCCCTCCCTTCCCCTTCCCTTCCCCTTCCCTTCCCCTTCCCCTTCCCCTTCCCTTCCCTTCCCTTCCCTTCCCTTCCCTTCCCCTTCCCTTCCCTTCCCTTCCCTTCCCTTCCCTTCCCTTCCCTTCCCTTCCCTTCCCTTCCCTTCCCTCATTCCCCATCTCATGTCATGGTGTTCTCTTCCATAGATGTTATAAGTTGACTGTAAATACTGTCTGTATATATTTCTGTATCATCCACGTCTGAATGTCATATATTGTATATTTAAATTAATTATTGTGACCATCAAAATAAAATGTTGGAGAATGTATTTTTGATCATTGGGAATGGTATTAGAGGCAGATTAGTTGTGCTTTGGTTAGCGAGCTTAATTCGTTCTGAACGGACGCTCGTAACTTAAAATTCTCGTACCCCAAAGCAATTTTTACCATAGGAAATAAATGGAACTTGCCCGATCAGTTCCAGACCCAAAAATAGTCATATCAGAATCATTTTAACCTCTTCAGCACAGTACCGTCTTGATGATATTTATTCACTTTATTCCCTTGTATTAGTACTGATAGGTAGACAAGCTTGTGGAGAAGAGTCAAGGAGAGGGAGGGAAAGACATAGGTGTAAGGGTCTTGTGTGTGTGTGTGTGTGTGTGTGTGTGTGTGTGTGTGTGTGTGTAATAATAATGATAATAGACGGTTTATTAGAAAAAGCAGCCATAAGCTGAAAATATACATTTTAAAATTGCTTGATTCTAAATGTGAGGAGTGGAAGACTTTGTTTCTTCTTTACATGAGAATATTCAGACAAATTGTTAGCATAGTGATAGTTGGTGGTATGTGGTGGGTCAGGTTAGGTCCGCTTCATGACCTTGTCCACCCGGTGCAGTGTGGTGACGGTGGTGTAGCACCTTGGAGGCCAGGGATGGTCTCAAGCCTGGGTAGATGGCATCGCCTTCAGGTGTTGGGGGAGGTGCCGCCTGTAGGAGGCCGACGTCTACGTTGGGTGTAAGGCAGCTGACAGAGGGTGATGGGTGGAGGGGCAGCTGTAGGTGCTGGGTAGAGGTGCAGCTGTGGTTGGTGGGTGGAGGTGCAGCTGTGTTGGCGGGAAGGTGATGGTCCGGAGGGGATTAACAGGCATGGATTAGCACCGATAGCCCTCCCGCACAGTCCCAGCCAGTGAGGTCGAGACTCGTCCGCCCACTCTGTTTTCATTGTTTATAGTTCTTAAATTTATTTTATTTTGCTTTAAGTAACTTCACTGTGTTGTATGTTCATTACAAGTTCACTGTTCTTAATTATGTAGAACTTCCACTTCTCACTGAGGGGGAGGAGGAGGATTAGGTAGGGGTGGGGGAAGGGTCAACACATTGACCCAGGCGGTTCCAAGGAGCGCCAAGATGACACGACCTGACCCTAGCGAGGTCAGAGGCAGTGTGTCATGTGTGTGTGTGTGTGTGTGCACCAGTGAGGTTTTACACACACACACACACACACACACACACACACACACTGATTTATCATACAAGTGATAACTCTCGCTCTCTCTCTCTCTCTCTCTCTCTCTCTCTCTCTCTCTCTCTCTCTCTCTCTCTCTCTCTCTCTCTCTCTCTCGCACGCTCTCGCTCCCTCTCTCTCTCTTTGAGTGAAGCCCACTGACTGAGAGCGAGTGAGGGAACCATCCGCTCCGTCCTACACAGTCGCTCGTCACCCAAGACATCGCTCGTCACCCAAATTAAAACTAGGTTCTCGTCACCCAAAACAGTGGTAGGTGAAGGCAGTGGTAACCCGAGTACTCAATGCATTACAGGTTGTGGGCGTGATGCAAAGGTTGGACGTACAAGCCTTCAACATGCATCTTTCCGTGAGACACCACTCACCGCTAACCTGAATAAGACTGTAGGACTGACATTGTCTAGCTAAGGTGGGATGAATTTTCACTTTGTATATGAATTATTATAGAATGAAAGTTATAATGCTACAGATATTATGTATATGAAGAGGCAGATGTATTAGTTATCTTGTTATTAATCACACACTTATAACAATTAACACTTATTACTTTGTTAACACTGGTATCAACACTTAGTTAATCTAGTTAATTAATATATGGATAGATAGATAGATCGATTATTATTCCATTATTATTTTATTATTATTTACTCTTAATATTTGGACTTGTTACTTTCTTAACATTGACATATTGGTATCAACACTTAGTTAATTAACTTAATTGCCTCAGGAAACTCAGCTGTTTTAGGTAATATGCTTAGAGAACCATGATTTTTTTTCACAGATAATACTCCAGTTATTAGTCAAGAATTCGTGGGATTTGAGATAGGATAAAGGTTATGAGAGGGAGGAATGTGTCTATGGAGGTAGTAGGAAGGTTTAAGGAATAGTGTAATATTCTCCTACTAATATGGATCAGATTTAGATATGGAATGGGACACAGCAGTCAAGAATGTGTGCTGAGGAAAGGAGTTATCTGAGTATTATGTGGAGTGACGCATTGGGAGGGTGAGATTACCTAATGAAAACGTGTAAGGAAGATATAGCAAGGTAAAAAAAAATTTTATAATATATATATATATATATATATATATATATATATATATATATATATATATATATATATATATATATATATATATATATATATATACCAGCCAAGGGACGACAAAAATTCGTTAAAAAAAATCCTGCTTGCCGCCAGACCCTGTAAAGATTTTGCAATACTTACGAAGTGGTTTGATTTGGTTTTGGTTTGCATCAGTAATATTGATTATGTATGGACCCCCTAACATTGTCAAATTCAATACTATGTAGATAATTCCTCGCTTATTCAGCAGGGATTGATATTATCTAATTTCAACATTATTATCCATTGAAAATTGCCTGTCCTTTCCTCTCCTACCAACGACCTCCACCACAGTCCACATGAATACGCACACAACCTCATCACTACTTGGTGAGAAGAGTCACAAACTTGCAATCTTCCTGCGCACATTCAAGAGGACGATAACATACCCCTAACGAAGAATGAACTACGACGTCCTCTTACTGAAACTAAGAGTACTGCCTATTAAGTGCTTCGCCTCCTTCAGACTCAGAGTAGAATGAGCTGCTGTTGTGTTTATTTTGTAGTACTTTAATTTTGGTTTTCTCTCATCATTAATTCTTGAGACTCCTTACACACATTATTTCTGTTAAAGTGTAGCCATTCCCCAACCGGGTATTAATGTAGTATTAATTTTCTACTGTAAGATCTTAATTTTCACTTATGTTTTCTTGCTTAACTTATTATTCATCATTAATTCTTGAGACTCCTTGCACACATTATTTCTGTTAAAGTGTAGCCATTCCACAACCAGGTTTGTTTTGAATCATATGTATTATTAATTCTCTACTGTAAGGGGACAGAATAAGCAATGCAAGGATCAGAGGAAGAGAATAAAATACAGGATGCAAGACTTAGATGATACAGACACATCATGAGAAGCGATGGAGAAAGTGATGAGAAAAGAACACTGGAAATGGAAGTACAGGGAAGAGGAAGGACAAGAAGACCCAAGACAAGATGGAAAGATTACATAGCAGTGGATAGGAGAGAGAAAGGCCGGGATACCAACATAGATAGATAGATAGATAAATAGATAGATGCAGGTGGAAACGGTATAAAAACAGGTTAATTAAGCTGACCAAGAAGATTTGCATTCTCTACTTATCTATATTTACCGTAATTATCATATTTAACATTTTCATACACGCTATCTCACACATTTATACGCACATGTGTATGCGGCCTATTTCCTGCAATCACGACTACGTACCATCTATGAGCAGAATTGTGTTGAGTAATCATGCACACGTTTCCACTCTAACATCAACCATTCACCAGCTTACATAGACTATAAAAACAAAACAAATGCTAAGTCTCTGCTCTGCTCTGTGAATGAAAGGAAGAGTTGTGAGACCTCAGAATATAGTCCAGAGATAGTACTGTTGGGTGTTTATATAATGTTAAATGGATTGGTTTTGAATGTGATATGTTAGTGTTTTCTGCAACCCAACATGTTGGAACCACCAGTAACAGGGAGTGTGTGTTGAGAGATTGAGTAAGTTTTGTTGAGGGTGATACACTGGATTTTATTGTTCTGGTTGTAGTAGTGGTGGTGGTGGTGGTGGTGATGGTTATAAGTTAGGTGAAGATAATGTGTATTTATCTAGTTGTAGTATACAGGGCCTGAGCTACACTCGTGTGGTCCTGTCTCCGTATCTATATTTGTACAGTTTTTCCTTCAGTTGATGTACATTCTTTACCATTATCACCTCTTCCTTCAGTCCATTCTAAGTATCTATAGTTCTTTGGGGAAAACTGTACTTTTTTTATATCTTTCAAACAAATTCCTTTTTGCAATTTTTTCTTGTGTCCCCTCAAATTTCTAGCCTCTCCTTTTCTTGTCAATATTAGGTCTTTTCTATCTGTTTCCTTCAGGTTGTTCATCAATTTATATATTGTGATTAAGTCTCCTCTTTCTCTTCTTTCTTTCAATGTTGTTAGGTGTGGCAATGTATAGGATAAAAATAACTTGATATACACTTATAACTGTTTAGCATAATTTTAATGGCTGTGTTTTTTTTACTCAAGTGGGTGGCCATGATAGATTATTTTGTTTTCACTCCTGTCACTCTCTAACTCTCTCTCTCTCCAATACTCCTCCACCCACAGCATCACCTACTCCTGTACACCTTCCTACTAACTTATTCTGACCTGTTCTCTTCAGATCAGATCACCAAAGGACATTTGACCCTATAGTTCTGCTAGGGTTAACAAGAATGTGCTGCTGTGACCCAAGATTGATCTCTCGACGTATAGGTCAAGAGCGACCTGACCCTCTCCAGGTGACCTAACACTCTTAGGTGTGGCATTACACCATCAATGATCCTCCAACTCATTCCTTCTCCCTTAATATACTATACGGAAAAGTTACGTAGAGTTTCATTACTTTCATACTGACATTCATATGCTAGTGTGTGAATTGTTGTGTTGTCTTAATGTGCTGTTTTTTTTTGTTTTTTTTTACTCCATAATTGTTCTATCACTTTTTTTTCCTTGCAGATTTCTGGCGTTTTTGTCTCCTTGTATATTGACATTTGTTTATGATGGAGCGGAGAAATTTGAATTGTTCTTAGTTTAACAAAGGAGTACAAAGGAAGAACAGACAATAACAGCCCTACTGGACCTAATGAGGCTGTCCGTGTGCATGGCTACACTACTACTATAATATCTACTTGATAGAGACTAAAGGACAGAGGTAAATCTTGAAGGTATACTATGTTATATTTGTAGAAAGAAGAGAATGAAAAGTTAAAATCAGTGTTGGATTCCTGAGACCAGTAGTTAAGATTGTAAGATTGTAAATGAAGGAAATAAGTTATAAGAAATACATATACTTAGGAGGATTTTGGATAAGGTATCTATGATGGAAGGAATTTTTGTATGCAGTGAAAAAAGAAAAAAAAGTTTTGTGTTGAATGGAGAGGATGAGGATAGCTGTAAAAAAAAAATAGGATGTTTGCTGGAAATATGATACACAGAATTAATAATTATAAATACTTGTGAATGATGAAAGTGAATGGAAAGAGTGAGAGGTGTAGAGCAAACAATATGATAGAGAATTAATGATTTATGTCAATAGGAAGTGGTTTAGATTAAGGTAGAAGGAATATCTCTAATTATAGATAGGTAAGCAGGTGTGAAGGTAATTGTGGGAGGTGTTGGCTGGGGTACATTTGAAAAAAGATGTGTTGAGGTATAAAATGAGGCAAGAAAAGATGATGATTGTAGGTAGGTATGTAAGGTGTACCAATGAAATGCAGGAAGAAAAAAAAGCTGATGATTCAAAATAGCAGGTTGGGCAACGTGGAAGGGTACAGAATTGCAAAGAGTGATTGGAACATATGTAGTTGGAAAATAAAGAGAATTACTAGTAGGACAGAAGAATAGTCGAGTGTAGTACATAGATAGCAAAAAAAGTTGATATGCAAATGCGTATAGCCACAGCTAGGTACAATTAATCAAAAAAGTTAACTTCAATAATAATATCCAAATATAATCAAAAGGTAAATCGTTAATTAGAGTTTTAACTTAATTGAATAACAATTTTCTGTATAGCTAGACCGAGGAATTTATTTCTTTGATGGAGGTTTGGGAAGAGAACTGCTGTTAAAGATAAGGTCAAAATCACTTAACTTAGTGGAGCCAATACAACACATGGCATGTATTTTAGTGTAGAAGGTATTATGGAAAAAGTATGTAAGATCAGAATGGAAGGATGGGAGAGAAGAGAGAAAGGATGAGTGACTAGATCAGCCTGAGCTTGAACACGTAGTTAGGTTCAGTACTGGAGGATTAATGCCCTTTCATATCTCTCTTCTTTAGCTCATGTGGGAGAGCACAGAGTGAAAGGCACTAGTTGGCAACGATGAAGAGACTCCTAGGCCAGGAGCAGACAAGTGACTTTGTGTCCACAACGTTTGGTATGTGAGTGTCAGGCAGTCTGTCAGATGTGAGTGAAGCCACGTGCCCATTGCTCAGCCACAGTCACTCGTGTGCGCTGGTCCTCGACACAAGGCCACGCCACAGTTGCTCATGTGCACAGCTTTGCATCTAAACAATGGAAACCTATTGGAAGCCAAATCCCCGCCACACACCGATGAGGCGCCACAGAGTCGCTGGTCTGCTCCTGGCCTTAACCAAGACTACAAGGGAACCTGCCATGAAAGGGGATGCAGAGATAAAGTGATTAGGATGGAGAAGAACCTAATTTGTCAACAGTATTTACAACTTATGGTGTTGCTTTCAGATTGTAAGACAAGCTGAACATTCTCTACAGGAATGAAGAAAAAGGAGTTATCTAAGTCTTCAATCATTATTACAAAGAAGTCTTTAAAATTTTCAGTAACAATAGTGTTTATTCTCATTCTGATTCTGTATTGAGGATGTAATAATGTAGTGTAGTGTCAGGCTTCCTTACCCATGTCTTTCAGATTGCTTTCTCTCGTTATGGGCTATGCAATTTTCTCCCTGGGCTTTGTTTTTGTATGACCTGACTGTCCTAAATCAGAATCTTATTGGCAGTCTTAAATATTTTGTCACTCTTAATGGAGATGGGTGGGAGAGATCAATGCAATAAAATAAAAAATAAAATATTTCAATATTTATTCTTATATTTAAGATACCTCTAAAAGCGTCCAGAGAACAACTCAGAGCTTTTCTCAAGGAAGAAAAATTTATAAAAAAAATCAAAATAATAATTGGGAGTCCGCTGGACTCTAACAACACTGAAGCTCATTAATCAGCAATACTACCAACCTGTGAGTCTGATACACATAGTTATATACATATATACTTATACATATACACTGTAGGTGATAGAGGCAAGTCGCTGGAGGAGGAGGATTTCCATCCCATCGTCTCGCCTCAGCTGCAACCTCACACAGTCCCAACAATTCTGCAATGAAATCAAGAAAAATGGTGTAAGTTAAAGTATACTAGCAATTCATAAAACAATGTTACAAACTAATGAAAAACTAGATACTATTAAAGACTTTTAAAAAGTCTTCATTCAATCCAAATTATCATTAACAGTTTCTTCTACCGCTATTTTCATGCTGACTGCTCTTCTGAACTTGCTAACTGCATGCCTCCTCCCCTCCCGCGGCCTCGCTGCACAAGACTTTCTACTTCTTCTCATTCCTATTCTGTCCATCTTCCTAATGCAAGAGTTAACCAGTATCTTCACTCTTTCATCCCTTACACTGGTAAACTCTGGAACTCTCCTCCTTTGTCTGTTTTTCCACCTGCCTATGACTTAGAGAGAGAGAGAGATACAGATACATATATATAGAGATACATATATATATAGAGATACATATATATAGAGATATATATATATATATATATATATATATATATATATATATATATAGATAGATATAGATATAGATACATATATATATATATATATATATATATATATATATATATATATATAATATATATATATATATATATATATATAGATATAGAGAGATAGATATATATATATATATATATATATATATATATATATATAAATATATATATATATATATATATATATTATATATATATATATATATATATATATATATATAGATATATAGATATATATTGTTGCGGCGAAGCATTTAGCATGTAAATAGTGTTATTGTAAGTGTAGTTGTGTGGAGGCAGGGAGCGGTGGGTCACCCAGGCCTCCCTGGGGATGTAGGGGTCCGTGTGAGGGTTGACAGGTGTCAAGATACGGTGACCTAGGTATCTATGTTTTCAGCGATACGCAGTCGTGGTGGGGTGTGTTTGGGAGATGTGGTTGGCTGTCAGAAGGAGGCCAGGAGTGAGAGACAACAGACAGAGGGACACAGCGGTGCAAGGCCGATCCTGGGCGAGTGAAGGGCAGGACCTTGGAGGGAAGTGGACAGGGTGGCCGGAGAAATGGCACCCTGGCTTCCTTAGGCCCTGCCCTCACTAAGGGAATGGCCGATTGGCTGTGTGGAGGTTGTGATGTGCATCCTGGGAGCGTGAGAGGCAGGACCTTGGAGGGAAGTGGACAGGGTGGCCGAAGAAATGGCATCCTGGCTTCCTTAGGCCCTGCCCTCGCTAAGGGAGTGCATGGCTGTGTGGAGGCTGCTGTGGACTTGTGGAGGCTGTGTGTTCTGGGTGAACCTCTTGTGGGGAACTCTGTGCCCTGAGGCTGTACTATTGTGCTGTACCCTGTAAGCGTGCTGTTTGTAAATATACCAGGAAAGGAGAAGTGTTGTTGTCTGTGTGTGATTTGTAAAACCCCTTTTCCCGTCCCGCCAACCCCCGCTACACGATTCCCAGGAGGGCGTTACCTCAGGTAAGGAGATTCTTACTTTCTTACTTACTTATTTGATCCAGTCTTGAGGTAGCCCCTCACAGCCATGGTGATCCACCGCCACTTTCCAGACTAATATCTCCTTGCAGGAGCTGTAGTTGGTCTGGTATGGAGTTTGATGCCGCACGACAGAGTGATGTGTACCCTGATATTGGTGGGTTGTCAGGTACTGTCCTCAGAAATTTATCAAGTTTCAATTTGAACTTGTCCGTGGGACAGTTGGTCAGATCCCTGACTGTTCGCGGCAGGCAGTTGAAGAGCTGAGGACCTTTGTGAGGTAAACTTGCGGCAAATAGAGTCCTCACTCTCCCTGAGGCCTGGCTAGGGAGTGCCTGTCGACGACACATTCTCCCCATCCGGAGACTTTCGCTTGACACTATTTTTAATGTGAGAGAGGAGGGGTTTGGTACCTTGTCTTCAAGCATCTTCCACGTGTACATGATTCTGTACCTTTCCCTCCGTCTCTGCTGGGAGTACAGCTCGAGTTTTTGCAGTCGTTCACAATAATTTAGTCCTTTAGCTTCCCGTATATGGGCAGTAAAGGAACGCTGTACTGATTCTATGGCCTGTATTTCTGTGGCTTTGTGTGGTGACCATAGTTGACTGCGATAATCTAGTACTGGCTGTACCAGAGCTCTCCACAGTATCAGCATGCAGGAGGACTCTCTTGTATGGAATGTTCTTAATATCCATCCCGCTAGTCTTCGGGCCTTCTTTACTGTCTGTTGGATATGATGGTGGAAGGTGCCGTTTTCGCTTAGGTACACTCCTAGACACTTGATATCACTGAATTTATTAATTTCTTTATGTTTGCTGGTGTGGAGGGATGTGTTATCTATGATGTCAATGTTTTTGCCAGACCGGAGAAGTTCAAATTTATCATCATTAAAGGTCATGTTGTTCTTGTGTGCCCAGGAGTAAATTTTTTCAAGGTCCCTCTGTAGTTTGTCAACGTCCTCGACTGTACTGATGGGTCTGCTGATGTTAGTGTCGTCGGCAAAGGATGACACCACTGAGTCCTTCACCTCCTTGTCTATGTCCCCCATCAGTATGATAAAGAGTAGGGGTCCGAGGACTGTCCCTTGTGGTACACCACTCACTACTCTTCTTGGGGTGGATTTTTTTCCATGCACCACTACTGACTGTTTTCGGTCAGTGAGAAAGCTGTGTATCCACTCTCCCAAGTTGCCTGTGATTCCTAGACTTCGCAGCTTGTGGAGCAAGACGCCGTGGTCTACTTTGTCAAACGCTTTCGCGAAGTCTAGGAACACCATGTCCACATTTTGGCCTTGTGCAAGTTCTCGCAGTTGGTGGTCGTACTGCTGGAGAAGTTTCGAGAGACAGGATCGGCCCTTCCGGAAGCCGTGTTGATTGGGATTCATTAATTGATGTGTTTCTAAGAAACTGTAGATTCTGTCTCTTACAATTTTTTCAAATATTTTAATTATGTGTGATGTTAAGGCCACTGGTCTGTAATTTTTGGCAAGGAGAGGTAACGTGTTTTGTGACACCCTGCCTTGGAGGGAAGTGAAAAAAGGGGGTGTGCCGTAACAATATATATATAGATATATATAGCTAGTTAGAGTTAGTTAGAGTACTAGTCAGAGTTAGAGTTAGTTTTAGAGTTACAGGTAGTTAGATTAAGTTAGAGTTACAGGTAGTTAGATTAAGTTAGTTACAGGTAATTAGATTAAGTTAGAGTTACAGGTAGTTATATTAAGTTAGAGTTACAGATAGTTAGATTAAGTTAGAGTAACAGGTAGTTAGATTAAGTTAGTTAGAGCCAAGATCCATGGTTGGCGCAGCGCTACTATAGGATGTGTGTGTGTCGGGTGTGTGATGATGGCGCAGCACCACAACACTACAAACACGTCACTCACCAGCCGTCATCCGCCTCACCTGTGCCTTCCTCAAGAAGACAGGACATCTTTTTTGCCTGTGATACCTTCACAGGACTCCACCAGGGCACATAGGATTCCAAGGATCCTCGCTGCCCTAAACAACAACAACAACACTTTATACCAAGGATCTTATACAGAAAGATCCTTGCCTTATACACACTTTATACTACCTAGTGTGTCTACCGCTTATATAACACGACTATTACTACAAATATTAAAGTGATTTCTATACTTCATAACAGTGCTGAACGTCTCAAACTAAGAAGGACTCAAGACAAGAAGAGGAGATTGATATTAAACATACAAGAACACAGACGAGAGGTAGCCGGCGGACCAACCTTCTCTCACACACACACACACACACTCACTCCAGCCATGGAGGCGCCGGTGTCAAGGTCTAGACTGGAAATCAACTTCATGCGCCTCCTGGACGAGACTCAACAAATGGCTAATGGCAGCAAACCCAAGGACTGGACGTTTGAAAAGGTGTGTTAGTGTGTTAGTTAGTTAGCGTTGTCCTGTGTCTGTCCTTGTATTCATAGCCTGCAGGGGACGGGAGGGGTGATTTATTCCAAGTGTGTCACCGGTACTAGTGTAGGTTGGTATTCCCTCCACTGACAGCCAGGGTACAGGTGGGGGTGTGGCCTGGGGGGGTGCAAGGTTAGGTTAGGTTAGGTTGACCCCATCCCTAACCATTACTTCCTAACCTAGAACCGCACCATCATGGCAGCTCAAATGGATGGATCGTAATTTTCTACTAGTGTTGTGTTCCCTTCCTTTGCTTATGAAGATCTGATTCAGTTTGCAGTTTCAACCATCCAACCGAAAGCTTCATTGCAAAGTTATGCCACAGGACCACCAATTATAAGTAGATTAGTGTTCGGGTTGATCTGCATAACTACAACTCTGAACCGATTTGTTTTAATATTTTAGTGCTGCACAGGAATGATTTACTGAACATCTGTGAAGGTTTCAGTGTTTGGTCTACTTTTTAAACGTGCAGTAATATTAGGTAATAGAACCATATCGCTATGACACACAGTCCCAACTCTGGACTGCTTTATTTGAAGTCCGTGCTTAAAGGTACGGCAACCATATCCTCATAATGCTCCCTTATAGATACGGCACGTGCCTAACTTTTGGGTAATAAAATATAAAAAGCTTATATAACCGAACCAAACCGTACCTAACCTAATATAACCTAATCTAACCATAACATAACGAATGCCATATCCTTATAGTGCTCGCTTATAGATACGGCACGTGCCTAACTTTTGGGTAAAAAGCTTAGGTATTTCTTTACAACTACTGCTCCACTTCTTTCTTTTTTCTCTCCTTCCCTACATACTATACATAGTGTACTCAACACATCTGTGAAGGTTTCAGGCGGCGCTCACCGTTATTTACCTCGCAAAACGTCTTTGAAGCTATGTTAGGTTATGTTAAGTTAAGTTGGTTGGGTTATGTTAAGTTATGGTTAGGTTAGGTTACGGTTATGTTAGGTTCGGTTTGGTTCAGCTAGGTTCGGTTATATAAGATTTTTACATTTTATTACCCAAATCAAGAAAAAATCGGTTGAGAACCCTAACTTTTGGGTAATAAAATGTAAAAATCTTATATAACCGAACTTAACTGAACCGAACCTAACCTAACTTAACCTAACATAACATAACCTAACATAACTTCAAAGACGTTTTGCGAGGTAAATAATGGTGAGCGCCGCCTGAAACCTTCACAGATATGTTGAGTACACTATGTATAGTATGTAGGGAAGGAGAGAAAAAAGAAAGAGGTGGAGCAGTAGTTGTAAAGAAATACCAAAGCTTATATAACTGAACCTAACCGTACCTAACCAAACCTAACATAACATAATCAACCTAATATAACTTGAAAGATGCTTTACTAGGTAAATAATAAGGCACAGGCCGTAGGAATAGTGGATGATAGCGCTGTACGACTGCCATATCTCTTAAGCACTTCGTTATTTGAAGTTAATCAAATTGAACCTTTTGTAATTGACCTAACGTACTGTAGCATATTGTAATGTAGGTAAGGTTAGTTTAGGTTACAAAAGATTAGTTTTTATTAATATAAGTCAGGAGTCAAAACCTTGTCTCGGATTACAATGAATTATGAATTACAATGGGTTTTGTAAAGTTGACTGCACACTCAAGAAGCCTTCACAAATGTACACTATGTATCCTGTGTAGAATTATGATATTATTCAGATCAGTTTGGAGTTGTTATACAGATTTACCAAAAGTACGTAAAGTTTTGTCGCAAGTACTTGTGGCTTGACCAATAACATTGATGCCTTTACTCTGCTGCATTAGGCCTCTTTCACACGAGCGGGTTTTGCCGTCTGGTGTCTGGCACTGCGGCATAGCTTTCTATTGACTCTTATGGGAGCAGCAAAAGCCGCTTGTGTAAAAGAGGCCTTAGGTTTCAAATCCTGGTTACTGTTCGAGTCTTTATGGTGTATCATGGCCTAGTTCCAGCAAATAAATTTTTATGTTTCACTTAAAAATGTTTCCTCTACCTGCTTACGGTATGTTTTTTGTAGTCAAGAAGGATTTTAGTTACATTTCTCATTTAATATTTTCTCACTCTCTTTTGATATGATTGGGGAAGAATGTGTATCTTTGTGTAAGCCAGCAGACTGATAGTGGGCAGTGCTATGAAATGCAAGGATATGTGAGGTAAAGAACAGTCATATGGTGTAACTAATCATTTGTTCAATTATTCAATTTGTAATTTTGTGACGTAAAACTTTTCATCACATTTGCATTCGACTGTAATTTTCTACGAGTGGAAATGACAATTGAATTTACTACAATAATGAAAAAAAATGTTTGTTATGGCTGAAAAGTATTTATTTTTTTGCTAATGTGAATGCAACAATATTATACTAAAATTCATTGTTGTTAGTGCATGATTTATGTTAGTATAGCATCATAACATAGCTAATTACATAGCTAGTGATATCCATGTGAGTGTGTCATTCCCAGTGTGTTAAGTATAGTGTGATGTACTCCACTGAACAACTGTTGAACACATGGAAACTGAAAAACATGTCTTGAGCAGTAGGTGTCTATGTACCTGGGGCTTACAAACCTTCCTAGTCTGCTAATCACTCACAGATCCAGATGTAATTGCATATTTAGAGATTGTTTCATTTTCTACAAATATAATATCTCGGTTACACAAATGTACGTGTAATTCTGCATCACATAGCTATAATATGTGAGTGTTGGAGATATATTGTTGATTTTATTGATAAAACATGAAAACTGGACTGTGTGTAGATTAAATTAAAAAAAAATTCAGAGAGAAAATGGCAATTAAAAGATTTTTATTACTCAAATAGTACTTTTAAATTTAAGATCATTACAAGTCATGACCAGTTGCCATTTTCTTTCAGTGGGTGGAAGGTCGGAGCATTACTGTGTTGTATGGGAGCCAGACAGGGACAGCACAGGAAGTGGCTGAGAGGATTGGACGTGAAGCTCGCCGCCACTTCTTCATACCCACAGTGCTGCCCATGGATGACTGCCCGCTGGAGAGGCTCACCAAGGAGACGTTAACAGTGTTCGTCGCCGCCACCACCGGCCAAGGTGACGACCCAGACAACATGAGGAACTTCTTCAAGGCTTTGTGGTCACAGCGAAGAAATAGGCAACTTTTGTCTAACCTGAAGTTTGGTGTGCTAGGCCTTGGTGACTCATCTTACCAGAAGTTCAACTACTCGGCCAAGAGACTAAATAATTTACTAATGTATCTTGGTGGTCAAGCATTGTTGAAAATCGGTCTTGGAGATGACCAGCATGACCTTGGACCTGAGTTTGTCATTGACCCATGGCTGGAAAACTGGTGGAACAAAGCTTTACAACTCTATCCACTTGCAGAGGGTGTTAAACCTTTTAGTTCAAAGATAACATTACCACCAAAATACAAGTTGAAAGTGATAACAGATGCTCATGTTGACCAAAGTAACTGTGATAAGAGAAGTGACGTGTCAGAGCAGCAGGGAGAGGCGTGTGCATCAAGTCCATGTCTTGCTAAGGTGACCAGGAACGAGAGAGTCACTTCTGAGGATCATTTTCAGGAGGTCAGATTAATAGAGTTTGATACAAGTCAGATGAAGTCCAAACACAAGCCAGGTGACGTACTCATGGTTCAGCCTCACAACTTGCACGAACATGTTGACGAGTTCATCAGCGTTCTTGGACTTGATCCCAACCTTAAGTTTACATTACAACTAAATGACCCTAATGCCACTCTTCCATTGGACTCTGTCTTACCAACACCTTGCACTGTGAGGGAATGTGTACAGAAATACTTTGACATTCAAGCTGTTCCTAAGAGATATTTTTTTGAGGTCATGTCATATTTCACAAAAGATGAGACGGAAAAAGAGAAATTTGAAGAGTTCACTACAGCAGAAGGACAGCAAGCCCTTCATGATTACTGTACAAGGCCTAAGAGGAGCATCATGGAGGTGTTAGCAGACTTCCCACACACAAACCAAAACATTCCTCTTGAATACTTGTTTGACCTCCTTCCCTCCATCAAGTCAAGACCATATTCCATCGCCTCGTCCAGCCTTATCATGCCCAACAGGACACAACTTCTTGTAGCCGTCGTCAATTACAACACAATACTCCGGCGGCCAAGGTTGGGTCTTTGCACTAACTGGCTGACTCGGCAAAATGTTGGAAGCACTGTTCCAGTCTGGGTGAAGCCCGGAACTCTAACTTTCCCTTCCCCTGAATCCAAAGTGATGCCGCCAGTTGTGATGATTGGTCCAGGGACAGGATGCGCCCCCTTCCGAGCCTACATTCAGGAGTGTGTTTCCAGTGGTGCCGGCAAGGGCTTGGTCATGGTGTTTGGCTGCAGGAATAAAACCAAGGATTACTTCTTCAAGGACGAGTGGGAGAGGCTGGTGAAGGAAGACAAACTGGAGCTTTATTGTGCATTCTCTAGGGACCAGGAAGACAAAGTGTATGTACAGCACGTGATGAGGGAACATGCTGCCCATCTCTGGCACTTGATAGGAGAGCAGGGAGCAAGGGTGTACTTCGCTGGTAATGCCAAGAGAGTCCCCATTGATGTGTACGAGGCACTAACCTTCATCTGTGAGCACGGCCGGGGTGGGGGACAGGTGGACGCAGAACAGTACATGAAGAAGGAAGTGGAAAAGAGATATCAGACAGAAACTTGGGCCTGAGTGTTGTTTAGTTATGATAGTATTGTGTTGGGTGATAGTCCTCGGTGGCACAGATGTGGGTAGGATTATCTTCTGTATCAACAGTAATTTCTGTGAAGTAGAGAACTGTGTGCAAAGTGTGAATAAGTGTATTGTTACATAAATGATATTGCAGACATATCAATAAAGAAACAGAAGAGATTGTTCATGCTGTTTTTGAAGATGCTTTTTTTTTTAAGTATTTTGCTAGTTTCTTAACGAGGGCAATATAAAATTTTTTTTTCTTTTCCTGTGCTTCCTCATTTGAGATCTTTGAATTGAAAAAACTGTTCAAATACAAGTAAATTGTTATTGACTAAAATTTCATGGGTTAAGGAATACTACAAGACTATAGTAAGTACTATTGTATGTTGTCTTATTATATTAAGTTAGTCTCTTCAAAAATTATCCACAAATTATATAGAATTAACTTAAGAATTAGCACAATAGCACATGCTAGACCAGATTTTTATATCATTTTTTATGAATTCATAGCCTGAAAAACCTGAACAAATTTCACATATGATTACATGATCCTGCACTAAATGGGGTTTGATCCAATGTAGGAGTTCAATTTTTTCTTTGATTTTGAATTTATTTGTGTATGAATTCCATCAAGCTTTAGTAAGAAGTCATTTTCAGTACTTGTGAGAGATAGTGGTGACACTTGGCACAACACGTGAGGCTGTGTTGATCAGGAATGAAGGTCATATATATATATATATATATATATATATATATATATATATATATATATATATATATATATATATATATATATATATATATTATATATATATATATATATATATATATATATATATATATATATATATATATATATGTCATTCTAACCTCTGACACTGGTAGGCTTAATGGAGGCCTTAAGTAGATGGTCGGCCTCCGCCCGTTAGTAGCGTGGGTTAGATTTTTTAAGTGACGCCTCATTTCTTATTGGTAGGCTTATGCTGCCAGTGGAAGCTCCTCAAGCATATAGCTTTGCAGTCCCGTTGAGGATAGTGTTATGGCAGCCTGTGGGTGATCTTTGGCCACTCAGCGGTTATTCCATAGAAAAGTGGCCTGCGGATACCAGGACTCTGAGCTGGTATGCCCAACTGCTAGCCACTAGGCCACCGCCTCCCCAAATAATAGTGTAGAAGGGATGGGAAGCATAATTTATTTGAATATTAGCCATTAAAAGACATTTAAAGTTTTTTATCATGATATTCTAGGATAAATTTTGTGAACCTTGTTATTAATTGCTAAAAACCTTAATGTTTATTCATGTTTTCCACAGTACATCGAGTGGCTACAGATGAAGATTCCTGAGATGGAAAAAAGTCCAAAGTAAGTTTTTTTTTTTCTTTCTTGCTTGTGCCTCAATTGTATAAACTGCATCAGTCTTTTTCTTGATGATTTAAGTAATTTTTCTATATGCTATTCCTGAATATCAAAATTGTGTAGTTATGTCAGCTGAAAGGATGAAGACATCCTTTAGACAATGAAAAATATGATAAGACCCATAACTGGTACCATTACTGCCAGCTTCATCTTCACCATTATGGCTTAAACTACACCAGTACTTTCCTTTGTAGAGCTAATACTTATTCTTCCTGCAGTGCTCCCAATGAAGAAACACTCAAGCACTACAAGAGACAAGTGGACTTCCTGAGAGGCGTCCTTGAGACAGACAAATGTGTGAGTAGAATCCTCTAGGGTGATGCAAGACACAGACTCAGTAAGAAAATAATTGCTTAGAATTTAAAGTACACGAGCTCAGAAATAAGAGTGAAATTCATTTAATATTTTTTGTGTATCATGAGGAGCCAGCAGCTAACACACATTTCATCAGCCTGAAGCTCTGGAATCCGTTGCGGCATCACAGCTGATCCCGCACGGCACAGCCACCACCAGCCAACACACCCTCACCCAACAGATCCACCAACGCATCTGCACCACCACTACCAACAGGCTCAGGCAAGATCTACTGAACCTGGGTGAGTCAGCTAAAGATGTGTTGTACTAGTGACTTTTAATTACTTTTTTTACCATTATATATATATTTTTTTATACCACACCTATTATACCCTTCAAGGTGTGGTGTACTAGACCATTTTTGGTTTATTTGAGGAAGCACCCGACATATAGGCACACACTCGCTCACACAAAAAAAGAGTGGTTTAACAGAAAATGAAGAGCTAAAAAGAGAAAAGATGAAGCATGGAGGAGAATGAAAAGAAAACCGGTCCAGGAAAGGAAAGAAGAATATAAACTAGAAAGGAATGAATATGTAAGGGTAAGAAGAGAAGAAAAGAAGAGATATGAAAAAGATATAGTTGACAAATGCAAGGAAGAACCAACGCTGTTTTATAGATTTATTAATGGAAAAATAAAACACAAAGAAATTATAACCAGATTGAAGGAAAATAATGAAGTATATGAGGACCCGAAAGAAATGAGTGAAGTGCTAAATAAGAATTTTCAGAAAGTATTTACAACTGAATCTGACTTTAAAAAGCCACAAGGACAAGTGAGGAAAAACGAGATGTGGGAAATCAAGATAAGTAAAAAAGAGATAGAAGAAATGATGAAGGAATTGGATGAAAGAAAAGCTATAGGACCAGATGGAGTATCAGGATACATATTGAAGGAGTGTAGACAAGAAATGGCTGAACCAATTCATGATATAATTGAGTGTTTTATTAAAACAGGAAAACTCTCTAAAGAATGGAAACAAAAAAGAACCACTTAATTATAGACCAGTGTCATTGACCAGCATAGTATGCAAGATGTGTGAGAAGGTCATCAAGAAACAATGGACTGATTACTTAGAAAGAGAAGGAATAATATCAGATAGACAATTTGGATTCAGAACAGGAAGATCGTGTGTCACTAATTTATTAAGTTTTAATTCAAGAGTAATAGATATAACACAAGAAAGAGATGGATGGGCGGATTGCATATATTTAGACTTAAAAAAGGCATTGATAAGGTTCCGCACAGGAGATTACCATGGAAGCTGGAACACATTAGAGAATTGAAAGGCACATTAAAGAACTGGATGGAAGATTACCTGAAAGGAAGGGAAATGAGAACAGTAGTAAAGGATGAAAAATCTGAATGGAGAGAAGTGAAAAGTGGAGTACCACAGGGATCAGTTTTGGCACCAATAATGTTTTTAATATATGTAAATGACATGACAGAAGGAGTAAGCAGTTACATAAGTCTATTTGCAGATGATGCAAAATTACTAAGAAAGATAGGAAACCACAAGGATTGTGAGGAGCTACAGAATGATATAAACAAGATATATGAATGGAGCAAGACATGGGAAATGGAATTTAATAAAAAAAAAAATGTCATGTATTGGAAATGGGAAAAAGTGCAGTGAGACCCTCATGGACGTATAAGTTAGAACAAAATATTATATCAATATCAAAAGAAGAGAAAGATTTGGGAGTGGTAATACAGGACAACTTATTACCAGAGAAACATATAAATAGAATATTTGGTGACACTTTCATGATGCTAAGGAATATACGAATGGCTTTTCATTTCCTAGATAAAGATATGATGAGAACAATTATAACTACAATGATCAGACCAAAACTGGAATATGCAGAAGTAATATGGTCCCCGCACAAGAAAAAGCATGTGTTGAAATTAGAAAGAATAAAGAGAATTGCAACTAAGATGGTGCCAAAATTGGAAGACATATGAGGAAAGATTAAAAGAAATGCACTTAACAACATTGAAAGAAAGAAGAGAAAGAGGTGACTTAATCACAATATATAAATTGATTAACAACCTGGAGGAAACAGATAAAAAAGACCTAATATTAAGAAGAAAAGGAGAGGCTAAAAATTTGAGGGGACACAAAAAAATACTACATAAAGGAATTTGCTTGAAAGATACAAAAAAGTACAGTTTTCCCCAAAGAAGTATAGATACTTGGAATGGACTGAAGGAAGAGGTGATAATGGCAAATAATGTATATCAACTGAAGGAAAAACTAGACAAATATAGATACAGAGACAGGACCACACGAGTGTAGCTCAGGCCCTGTATACTACAACTAGGTAAATACATACAGGAGGATAGGATTCCCAGCCTTCCACTCCTGCTGGAATTACTAGGTCACAAAGCCTCGGCTTACATCCCATACTTATGTACTGGGCGGTGGGCAAGGGTTACAGCATTGAAGACCACAAACTTATTTTGTCTTCACTTGACACGGGATTCGAACCTTGGATCTCTCGGTTATGAGCTGAGTGTGCTAACCACTACACCACCGAACTTTTAGACTTCCATCAAAATACATTTCATTCATCTCAAAACTACATAACTACATGCATATCTGCCTTTCAGACCCCAGCAGTGAGAGTGAAGCAAGGTTCCGTAAGCAGACCACAGCAGCAGACATCAGTGCAGATGACTTCCAGGTACAGCTGTTAACTGATGAGCAGAAGAGGGAGAAGATGGTGGAGGACATGATCACAATGGCAAGAGAGTGGAAGGAACAGTCCAAGATTGCCAATAAGATAATTAGGAAGGATATTGATGTAAGTTTATAGTCTGTTTTAGAGATCAAATCGTAAATGGTTTCACGGTTCACCACATTACAATTCGTGACAATTAGTACAATGAAGCATGGATTTATTGGTTTTGATAAAGTGCACACAAAATATGGATAAATATGCGTCTATAAATTGAAGAAAACTGCCATTTGCACTCCTTGATTGGGAGAATCTGGTGTGCTGCTACAACCTTCTCATCACATCTTACTGAGAACTTTTGTGAACTAACCTAATGACCTTGCTGTTAAGAGAGATTTAGTCTGTAGGTTAAATGAGGCCCTTTGGAAGCAAATCAATTGAAGATATAAATATGTATTGAATAGGAGACTATAAGCAGAGGAAACAAACTAACTCATGACGTTCTGTTTGTAACGAGTGTTCCTCCCGGCAGAACATAGACAGAACCACCAAGGCAGCCGACTCCAATCAAGAACACCTCAAAGTGGAAGCGTCACGCCTCGCAGAGTATAACAAACGTGCTTGCAACTTCTGGATATGGATCATGATCATCTTTGTTTGTTTTATGTTTATAAGTGAGTGATAGTTCATTTATTTTAATGTTCATACTTACTGTCATGCATCATAGTGTCTCTTCATAATTTTTTCAGTTCTATCTGATGTTAGATAATTTGATAGTTTTGGTAACATACATTATTGTCATCCCAAGATTGTATTTGGAAATTTCATGATGATTTATCTTGGTTTCAAAGTGATATAAGTAGCTTCACAAGGAGTCATTCACACGCTGCATAAAAAGAGAATACTTGATTTAATCATATTTATTCAAATTATACATAATTCTATGATTCATACATAATTCTTTGTATTCCAGGTATGGTGATGTTTATCAGGATATTCCCTAGAAGATACTAAGAAGTTCAGTTTAGTTTACATACAGGTAATGGAATAAGTGCTTTAAGTATTTCTTAAGGAAACTCAACTGTTACTGTAGTATATTTTTCTTTACAAATATTTTGCTGATGAGCCCAGGATTTTTAATAGAGGAACCATTATGCAATACCCAACTCTGTTATTTCTAATGTGCCTCATTGCCTGTCAAGTGATTTCATTGATAAGGATGAAGAACTTGCATTAAATACCATTGGGTCCCTTGTTTTGTGTCAAGTGTAATATTATTAAGAATGAGGCAGCTTAGCTAGATTTGTGCTTAAAACAAGAACATGTCTACCATCATAAAATGACAGACACACAAAAAAAAGTACATCTGGTACTGAAGGTAGCACCTCATTAAAGGGATTCCGTAGAATTTCAAAAGACAATGCAGTTCTGGCAACTTATCAAAAAAATCATTTGAGAGGCAATGAATGTACAGTAAATTCCAATTCTTTGATATTTGTGAATAATCCACCATGTGACTGGTCCATTGGAAGTTGGATTAACAATTGTTGCTGTACATTCATATCACACTGAGCTCATAGTGGTGCAGTATCATTTCTTGCCTTCCATACAAGCGGTGTGATATGAACATACAGTAAAAACCTGTTAATCCAATTTCCAGTGAACCGCCCACATGATGGGATTATTCGGAAATATCAAAGAATTGAATGGTACTACATAATATATATATATATATATATATATATATATATATATATATAAGGACAAACCCTTATACAAATATCACCTGACTGAAGGTTAAATAGTAATTGTTCCTCTATGTAGATTAGCCTTCATGAAGACGTCACTGACTTTGCTGCAAGGTTGACACTCACGCTGTGTGGTACAATGAGTATTGGGCCAAAAAGTAGGTGTGTAAGGGAGTGCTTGTGGATATATCTATACGGACGCCTTGTCTCACCTATCTATTTTTAAAGCGGATACACTGTACTCATCTTAAAGTATGAGGCACCCGGCTCCAGCTACCACACAACAAACAATACATAAGGAAATTTATAGAAATTAATGTATTATAATTACCTTTAAAACTTGTTAGGGTGACGTTTTCTCTTCTTCATAGCTTGGAGACGTCAGGGTAATGATAGAACTAGGTTTCTTTCACTACCTCTACGTCTCAAACACTAAATATAGTCTTCTATAAATTTCTTTATGTATTAGAGTCCTGTAATTAAGGTATATAGATATAAAAGGTAAAGTGGGGACATACGCTGTAGCTGCAGGTGCTCATTTCCTGTCACATTGGCCTTTGAGTCTGTGGTGGAAAGTAATCCGTTACCCCGGAACACAGGACCACTGTGACATCCGAGTTTTTACAGTTTACCTTCCCAAGGTTTCCAAAGGTACCAATTTATCAACCAACCCATTTGGGAGGATGAACAGCTGGGTGAGCTGTGTGCCTACTGCCCTCGCCTGGGATTGAACTCAGGCCAGTGGATTCATAGTCAAATATGCTAACCACTGCACCACTGACGCGCAGTGGTATACCTATATAGATATAGACTAATTTGTAATCACAGTTTATGTGCTGAACAAGTAGGAAGTAATTCACTGTGTAGTCGGGCTTTGGCATCACTTGCCTTGATGTATCCAAGTTATGCAGTAGTTAGCACGTCTGACTTTGAATCCGCTGGCCTGAGTTCAATCCCGGACGAGGGCAGTTGGCGCACAGCTCACCCAGCTGTTCATCCTCCCAAATGGGTTGGTTGATAAATGGGTACCTTGGGAAACCTGGGGAAGGTAAACTGAGGAAACTTGGATGTCACAGTGGCCCTGTGTCACAGGGTAACAAATTCATTTTCACCACAGACTCAAAGGCCAATGTGACGGAAGATCAACGCCAACAGTTACATCGTGTGCCCCCCCACTTTATCTTACCTATATACCTGGCTTACATCTTAGATAGGGGATAGCCGAGACAAGGCATCTACGTATATATATATATATATATATATATATATATATATATATATATATATATATATATATATATATATATATATATATATATATATATATATATATACACATCCACATGCATTCCCTCATACTTTTGCCTCTAAACATCTTGGGGAGAAGCGACTGAATCTCAATATACCACATAGCGTGAGGGTCAGTCTTGCAGCATAATCAGTGGTTTCAACATCAGGGACTAACAGCAAGACTGGTTTACACCTGCTGGACCAAAATAGATCCATTCCCTTCCCTGCACCTGACCTGATCAGCTTATCACCACATGCAGTAGAATCTCCCATCGAGGTTGTCTCCATTCATGCATTCACAATTATTCTCCATTCAACTGTATCAAGCACAAACATCCCTCTTGAATCTAACGCTCTATTCACACTGTCCATCTATCACATTCTCACACCTCTTACATAACATCAATCTTTTTCACCAATCTAAATTTTATATTCTCTCCACATGGGCAAACCATCAAAACACTCCATGCTCTGTTCAATCATAACACCAATTCAGAACAGTTTCTCACTCCACACATACTATTCAAACCCTTCATCTTCACCATTACTTTCAATCTCTTTCTCTCTTCCATTACCATTTTCCAGTCCCATACGCTGAAGTCAGCATCACTACCTCATACAACCATCATTATTATTTTCACACTTGTTAGTTGCAGGATAAAGCAGTGAATCTTGTAACTTGGCAGGATTGTCGATAAACGGTGAGCCATTTCATCAAGACTGGAGTTGTGGCACCTTCCATCTGAGAAGATAATTATAATTTGTAGGACTGTAATTCTTGTGCTACAAAGAAAATCTTGAAAATGTAAAGGCAAATTAATTTTATGTCAATAAAGTTAAATATGAAATGAAACAAAAGTGAGTTTAAGTCCTGTAACCTACTGTTGACAAACATGAATACTTCATCTGTATCATAAGTTTTAAAACTGGTAAGTCCTTATGGGGATTATGGCATCCTTGTCATCTGAATCTGCAAATTACTCTTTGTATGCAGCACCTATGAATCACGGATGTGTAGCTGCTGCCAAGTACTACCAGCTACACCCATGTCAACCACGGCACGCTGTCACACTCCTGGTTACACCACTGTATTGTCTCAAAGATTATCTCATGTGATCAATGACTGTAACATCTTGTACAATTTTGTTACATCTGATCATTCACCCATCATTATTATAACATTTAATCTCACATATTTGCCATCTACTACACAAGGCGTCCCTCATTGAGAAACCATTAAATGGGACTTTGATTGCTGCACTAAAAATGTTCAATTTCCATCTATGCTGTACAATGCCATCAATGCGTTAGGTATAGACGTCGTTAACACCTGCATTCGCCCCAACTGCACCATGCCCAGACCCATCGGCCATGCATTAATTTTGTATACGAAAGGATTTGTAAGGCAATAATTGAATGTAGCAAAGTTGCCTTTGGAACATGTACATGTAAGACGAGACCTGTCCCAGGATGGAACCAACATGTTAAAACACATTATGATGAATACCGCACCACATTTCTATCGTGGCGGCGGGAGGGCAGTCCACGAGAAGGCCCCTTCGCCGTTGCCATGCGTAGGAACAGGGCTGAGTTCCGTCTTGCACTATGGTGGTGTGGCAACCATAAGGGAAAGTTGCAGTGCGATGCCCTGGCAAATAAGCTAGTCTCGCATGCCGTCATTAGCTTCCGGAAAGAAGTTAAAGCTCTTAATCCAATGAGTAATTCCACTGCCACTCGCGTTGACAATGCACTCGTATTCAAACAGCTTTCTTTTTCTGCTTATTCTTTTACTTCTAAAAATGGGCTCTACATCAAATTCTGTAGCAAATTCTTTTGCTGACTCAAGTGCTTTTTCATTTCCATTTACATGATAATCAATGAAGTAATCAGTGACACTATTCATTAATGAAACAGCGGTAGACAGTTCCACAGAGGTGTTGTGCATAGTTTTGGTGACAACATTTACTCTGCCTAACACATCATACCAGACATTCATCATCATTAGAAAACTGTAATCTTATATTTGTGTTACAAGAGTGTCTGCTTCATGTCACATTGCAGGATCAGAAGCAGCCATTTCTGAAAGTTCATAAAGAGCTTCTCGGATTCCTATAATTTCATATTTAATGGCTTTGACACATTCTAATCTGCACTCCCATCTAGTCTCACATAAAGATTTTGCAGTGAGGCTTTTAACATGTTTTTTCAGTGCATGTCATCGCCAAGGAGAGGCAGAAAACAAAACATATACTATGCACTGGACAGTACCAAAAAATTAAGTGGATTCCCGGCAACTTGTTGCACTGTCACCAACAACTAAGTTCAGGCTATCACATCCACATGGCATGTAAAACACCTGTGGATTTTCTTTCATGATCCGCGCCTGAACCCCTTCATTCTTTCCTTTCCTATTTGAACCATTATCATCGCCCTGACCTCTGCAGTTATGTAAGTCTACCAATTGCTCTCTCTCAGAAAATCAAGTACACTTTCATATAATCTTTTGCCTGTAGTATCTATAACTAGTTTATAGCTAACAAAATGTTCCTTTATTGAAATGTCTTCTACATCTAAAAATCGTATAGTAAATAAAAGCTGCTCCACATCACTATGATAAGGCTAAAATAGTTGGCTTCTTAAGCTCGGTTCAATATATTCCTGAACAGCATTTCCCAACAAATTGATTATTTAATTCTGAAAAATGTTTCCGCAATAGTGAATAAGACCCAAAAAATTTCCATTGTGCGGTGTAAATAATGTGTCTGAAGTTCCTCTGGAAGCCAAATTGTGTTCAGCTAAATACAGAGTGATGCTCATTAAACGTTCCAAAATTTTACACCAATACTCTTGTTCTTTTCCACTTGTGACCTATCAATAGTTTTATTAGTTTGCAATTGCAGTGATTTTTCAAACCACTTCTTAACATTCCAGATGATGTACTGAATTTTCATGTGACTGCAAATATACATGAGCATGCTTCCAGTCATTAATTCCAGATTTTCCTAACAATTACTTATTTGAGAAGCCCAAAAATTTTGCAATAAAAGCAATAAATTTTATTGGTGTTCTCTGAATAAATAAGTCACCTTCTATGAAAATTCTCATTGTTGTTTATTAAAGGTCACTAAAACATCATTAATCGTTGCAAGTAAACTTAACAGATATGCAGTCTTATAAGCCACGTTTTTGTCGTCCTCGGCTTCGAATTTGATGGGGCCATGTAGGCTGTGGTGCCACAGCCTCTAGTGCCCCAAAAGTGCAGGTTGCAGATGAGTAAGTGGATCAGATCTTGTTGAGTTGACCTGTCCTTTGGAGGAAGGTCCTGGTGTGTTTTAGTACTTTGAAGGCCAGGCCAGGGTCTTGAGAGCAACCTAAGAGGTCAGTTATTGCTGGTCTGCGGAGGTGAAGAGACGACAGTGAGTGGAGGAGTGCCATGCGGTGGGAGTGGTGACGAGTACAGTGTAGTAGAAGGTGTTCTGGGGTGTCAGGTTGTGTAGGGCACCAAGGGCAGTGGGGGTCCTCTGTCATGCCCAGCTTGTGTAGGTGGGAGTTTAGGCGACTGTGTCCAATTCGGAGCTTCGAAGATCGTCTTCGGTAAACCCAAGTCAATCCCGCCTGGCGCGTTTTTGTCGTCCACTTTCGGCTTGGAGGATATGAAGGCAGTGCCAAGTCGAAAAGACTCAGCTTCGAAGACTGCCTGGAGGTGTCTTGGGAGACGGATTTCAGCTTGCAACCCGGATTCTCCTGAAAAACACTGACCAAAAGGAAATATGGCAGCCCAGAGAGAGAAAATAGTTACTTATTTGAGTAAAATATACTGATTCCCACCTTAATTGTGGGAAATGACGCCACCTTAGTAGAAAAATAGTGCGTTGAATACACAAATGTGATAATACTGTATGGTAAAGCGGTAAGGCATAGCTTTAATCAGGGTAAAGCACAGCTTTACCCTGATTAATGCCAGTAATGTCATGAAATGAGTATGTGGCGTACTATCTATAATAGCACAGCTTACAGGTACGGCAGCCGTACTTAAGTGCTCACTTATAGATACAGCACGTGCCTAACTTTGGTATAATATAAATTAAAAAGCTTATATAACCGAACCAAACCGTACCAAACATAACATTACCTAACCTAATCTAAACGTAGCCTAACGAATGTTGTATCCTTATAGTGCTCGCTTATAGATACGGCATGTGCCTAAGTTTTAGGTAAAAAGCTTATATAACCGAGCCTAACCGAACCAAACCGTACCTAACATAACATAATCAACAGAACATAACTTGAAAGATGCTTTACCAGGTAAATAATAAGGCATAGGCCGTACTAATAGCAGATGAATAGTGGATGACAACGTATCTTTAAGCACTTCGATCTATAATTTGTCAGTATCCAGGTGTTCCAGATACGAGTTTAGTACATTGAATCAACAGTGTTTAGTAATGAAAATGTAGATGTTAGAAGCTATCATATAGCAAGGGCAATTAGAAAACAAGACATTTTCTTTCGTAGCCACATGCCATTCTGGTGAAGATGTAAAAATCTACCAAATAAAATAACTGTTAGCATAGCCTTCCCAGAGCTGCAGTTAAATAAACCTAACCAAAACTAACCTAACCAAACGTAACCAAACTAAACCTAACGTAACCTAACCAAACCAAACAAAACCTAACGTAACCTAACCAAACCTAACGTAACCTAAAATAAATAGTATTTTTTTCTGTAATTCAGCGGAATAACTGTTTGAGGTAATCTTTAGAAGTTTCTGAAGTTGAATTTGCAGTGCATACTAAAGGTAAGGAGATATCGAATAGGTCGTCTTACGAACCTTTACCGGTAATAGGTCTGTAGACTACACATTAAATGACTCTACCTTAGGAAGGTCATATAGTGAGAGGGACTTTTGGGAGTTCAAGTAAGCAGTGACTTGCGCCCCAGGGAACAGTGTATTATAGTTAGACATGGATAAATAGAAAGATACTGGGATTTATTGGTAGGTATGTGACAAATAGAAGTTCTGAGGTCATTCTAAGGTTGTGTTTAGCGCTAGTTATATATATATATATATATATATATATATATATATATATATATATATATACAGGAAGTCCTCGCTATACGATAGTTCGGTTTACGTTAAACTCGCAGATACGATACTAGCCAATTAGTACCCTTTTTTCGATTTACGATACTTGATTCTCAGTTACGATATTAAAAAAAGGCGCCAAAATCGGCGTGGCGAGTTGGGCGTGGCCAAATCGGCGTGGTGGCGCATGCAGCACCACCACGCCACTACGCTACATGCGGCCAACTCCGACAACTAGTCATTCCCGCGCCACCATTACAAACACAGTGAAACCTTGTGCCAAACAGTCCACGATCTCGACGTTCTTCAAACATGCCAGCCCATCAACATCAGCTGGACCATCCACTTCAACAGAGCAATCAACTTCAGGTTTTAAAACGCCCGCCTCACCAAGGATGAGAGACATATAAGGATAGTTCAGTGAAACGTCATCAACAACAGCCATGACGTCACGCATGAGGCGTGACGCGCGCTGGAGACCCTCTCCAGCAAGAATCTCATTCGAATGTTGGTTTTATTCAAGGATTTACACATCATATATAAAGTGTGGTGTTCTTTGAAACAGACAATAGTTGTACAGGTAGTTTTAATATGATGCGGTATTATTATTAGAAAAGAATTCTATAGATCTTTGGCAAAACCCTGAGAGAAGGCGGGTGGTAGGTTTGGACCGATCGACACTTTACATATTTTTAAGCTGGTTAGCAACTGCTAAAGCCATACCTAGCTTCTGCTTGGATCTTTTCAGGTATTTTCCTTCATTAAGCCTGAGACATATTGTAACAACCCAGCACGGCACGTACAAAAAAAAAAGAAGCACACCGATTGTGACTCCAGCCAAGTTCCACAGCCTAGTCCCATTTATTCTCTTATGTCTCCATTATGAGAGATTATTAAGGATTTGATGTACACATATGTTAATGTACATACCTTATTTATACATTGTAACCTAGAATTACCCTTGTAAATAGTTATGACAAAAATATGTAAAAAATATTTGATTGGCTGATTAAATGGAACCGCTAGATAGCATGTTGTAAAAAAATAATGTACTTACTACGGTAGCTCAATTTTTTCTACCTGGTCTCCTTATTTTTCCATTAAGAGGGATTATTAAGGTTTCTACTGTACTTATTCATTAACATATCACTCTTATACATTCATCCCTAGGACGCATTATAGCCTATGCATTTCATGTCTCACCCATCCTTTGCCTCACATCTAACATTCCTCCATGTGTCTACCTAACTTTTCTTTTCACGTCATTACACTTTTCCTGTATCTCTTTTGGTTCAGGTTTTAGTTCCAAATAACTATCATTAGGATTTGGTGTTAGTTCTCAATTATGATTACAATAGCAAATTAACCTAACCTAACCTAACCAAACCTAACCTTAATATCTACTGCTATCTAGACCTTTTCTGGGCTCTAAAAACCTTGAACATCCCTGAGTTGGCTTGTAAAATAAGATAAAACCGTGAGAATAAGACATCACTCCTCTCAGAATGGTTTATTATTTTTGTTGATTCCTCGTTATTTACTCTTGTTTTCACATGTTTAGGAAAATACAAACCTTCCTTAATCTTTTATATGCCTTCTACATTGTGGTTCATATTGCTTACCTGGATCATTTTCCTGTTTTGGGAGAAAAAGGGAAGGTACAGCATCGGCTTTTAGTGATCTTGTTGAATGTGGAGACTTGTTGAACAGCTTCCTCTTGATTAGGTACTGCTGTGTATAGTCTGTCGCCTTGAAATGCCTTGAACAAACTCTGGCAATATCTGGATTTTAAAAATCTTTGCGACTACACGCATGAATCCACTGCCTAAATAAGAACATTGTCTTCGGAAAACGATAAAAATGAAGCTTTCAAAGTTTCTTACACCTGTTATTGTTGTGGTGCCGGGGGGCCAAGGTTCTTTCAAATCCCACCGCTCAGACACCAGTGTGGTGCCGGGGGGCCAAGGTTCCTTTAACTAACACTGCTCAGACACCAGTGTGGTGCCGGAGATTCTCCTGTAATAATTCTTTACTTTGACTCCTTTTCTCTTATTATTCCTGCTGCCACCACCCAAGGTATTTTTGTAAAGGGGCATGGGGGCCCTTTATAAGAATGTATTTTTACTTTAAATGAAATAATTACTATCATTAAATCTCAACACTAGAATATATATATATTTAACACCTTTGGTAGAGTAAGCTGAGTCCTCCTCAGGGCACGTGAGAACGTTGGACGTTTTTCATATCCTTATTTCAATAGTGTTGAGCACCTCCAAAGTACTTACCTTACCACTTTTGAGTCAGGGATTATTTTCAAAGAATTTGACCAGTTAACTTTTGATAACAAATATATTTCATACTTCTCAATGTATTTCCTCCCACTATTATTAAAACTGATTAATAAGTAAACAAAATCACCCGAACTGAATAACACAGTACAAACTAGGTCCGATCACTTCCCTAGGTTCATACATATCACACACGTTATATCCCTCCTATCTTAGGCTTCATAATCTTTCCCCCCTCCCCCCTTTTAACATATTTCCCCCCGGGCATAGTATTTGAAATTTTGGTAATTACTAAGAGTGGTTAACTAACCGCCTCTTAGGATGCAAATCAAATGATCTCACATCATATTTAATTAACATTAATGAACACTGCCCACTATTAACATATGGTTTATGTTCTATGTTCCCATATGGGATGGATACAGGCCCCGAAGGCTTTTCCTATTCACTGTATTAACTGTTTACCAAGGTCACACGTGGTCACCGTTCCTGACAAAGGAACAATATATGATGTTGGGCATTATCCCCACTAAGGCTGTTACCTCTCACTGTGTTATAATGTGTGATCGTGTTCACCGTGTATTTGTGCTGTCGTGAAAGCCGCTCATCTGTAACCAGACACCATGATGATACATGTTTCCTTCCTGACAACTGAGCGAGAAGAGAGAGTGTGCCATGAGGCCATATCTCAATACCTTATTTCACCTCTACTGATAACTATTATCCCATTTTTTTCTATCTATTATTGACAACCTTCCCTTCAGAGTGATAATACTAATGTTCTAGGGGTATTTTGATATTAGGGAACGTGAATACCTCACCTGTAACCAGACACCATGATGATACATGTTTCCTTCCTGACAACTGAGCGAGAAGAGAGAGAGGGTGCGTGGCTATCTCGTACCAAAATGCGCGTCCTGCCTGACGAGTTGTCAACTAGTATTTACCTATCCCCCTTTTTCTCTCTCTTACCTCTTTACAAAACAAGTCTCTTAACTAAACACTATAAGGCGAAATTATAGTTAATGAGAGTAAAAACATTTGGGAAGGCGTACAGTGTGGGGTGCGAAGAATATTACAATCACATAACTAATAACTGAAAGACTGGCATTTTTCCCGATATGGCGGGAATCGTGAACGCGCCAGATTTAAAAAAATGTATAAACAAAACAAAAGAAAGAAGAATTCTGAAAGGGGCTTATGTCGTGGCATCACATTGTTATTACAGCCGTATACAGCACACCTTGTCATTGTTCACAGCAAGAAAATAGGAGTTCTGAGGTCATTCTGAGGTTGTATTTAGCGCTAGTAAGACCCCACTTAGATTATGCAGCTCAGTTTTGGTCCCCTTATTATAGGAAAGATATAGGCTCCTTGGAAGCAGTCCAGAGAAGAATGACCAAGATGATTCAGGGGCTGAGAAATTTACCCTACAAAGATAGGTTAAAACGTCTTAATCTCCACTCCCTAGAGAGGAGGGCAAGAGGGGATTTAATTGAGGTTTTCAAATGGGTAAAAGGAATTAATAAGGGTAACATTGATCAGGTTTTAGAATTTAGTAGTCAGGATAGGACACGTGGAAATGGGTACAAGCTAGAAAAACTTAGATTCAGGACAGACATAGGTAGATATTGGTTCACTAACAGAGTGGTGAACGATTGGAATAGGCTGGGTAGACATGTAGTAAGTGCTGAGTCAATAGATAGCTTTAAAAGACGGTTGGATCAGAGTATGGATAGGGATGACAGGTGGGATGGCTAAATATTGGATTATTCCAAGGGTCGGGGGCAAGGAGCTGCCTCGTGTAGGTCATTAACTGGCCTCTTGCAGTCTCCTCATTTCTTATGTTCTTATGTTCTTATGAAACATTTGTTGGTCAATCCAGTCGCGCCGCGTGGGTCACCAGTGACGTCTGTGTTTACATGCGCGTCATAAGCGCGGTGCATTGTGGGAAAAACAAGTGCTCAGTGAGTTATCCTTATATGTCTATCATCCTCGCGCCTCACCCTCGACCTCCGCCTCACCGCCTACGTCGCCCGCATCAGTTGATCAGATGATTGCATAATTATATTCTTTTCTTTCTTTTCTTTATCATTTACATTCAATTTGTTTATTTTAACACTAAGGTATGTCTTTATGTATGTATCTGAACCTGAAGGAGTGACTTTGGCAATGTGCTAGAACGCATCCCTATCTAATACATGTAAAAATGCGTTCGGTATACGATATTTCGGTTTACTATAGGGTTTCAAGGAACGCATAGCTATCGTAAAACGAGAACTTCCTGTATATATATATATATATATATATATATATATATATACATATGGATATATATATATATATATATATATATATATATATATATATATGTATACATATATATATATATATATATATATATATATAAATATATATATATATATATATATATATATAAATATATATATATATATATATATATATATATATATATATATATATATTATATATATATATATTATATATATATATATATATATATATATATATTTATATATATATATATATATATATATATATATATATATATATACGTAGTCTGAAAATGTAAACAAATACACTCCAATGCTAGGAAATACACAGCAGAAGAAGGAATAAGAGGAGAAATAGGGTCATCACTTTTTGAAACACGGCTCATAAAAAGCAAAATGTCATACATCCAGAGCACATTACGGGGAGATAGAAATGAGATGGTAGAAAAAGTAAAGAGGAACATGTTAGAAGAGGGATCAGATGCATGGAGTAAAGATGCCATGAAAAACATGGAAAGTTTAGGAATAACAGTAACAAGAATACAGGGCATGAGTAAAAAAGAATTGGGGAAGAAAATAGTAGATTCGTAAGACAACCTAGTCGATATCTCCTTACTTTTATAATGCACTACAAATTCAACCTCAGATACTTGTTCAGATCACTTCAAACAGTTATGCCGCTGAATTACAGAAAAAAAAAAATTTTTTTTTAGGTTACGTTAGGTTTCGTTAAGTTTAGTTAGGTTGTAATGTTATGTTATGTTGATTTAGAATCCATCAAATATTTTCTATGAGTAAAAGTTGGGGGTTATGCGAGGTGCAGCTGTCATTTCTTTTTCGTAGCACACGCCATTCTGGTGAAGATGTAAAAATTTACCGAATAGAAATTGCTTTGTTAGCATAACCTTCCAAGATCTGCAGTTGAATAAAAATAGCCAAAACTAACCTAACCAAGCCTAATTAAACGTAACTAAACCTAACTATAAACCTAACGTAACCTAAAAATAGAAAATCGCATCTTTTTCTGTAATTCAGCGGCATAACTATTTGAGGTGATCTGAATAAGTATCTGAGTATCGAAATTACTTTCTGACAGACTTTACTGAAAGGATGTGTGATTACTTACCAAATTTTGCTCATGGTGCTATTTTACTATAGCAAATTTTTTTTTACTCAGATCTTATGTTTCAGTTCCAGATCTCCTTTATTTTTTTTTTATCTCTAAATAAGAACATAAGAATATAAAGAAGCTACAAAAGGCCCGGAGGCCTGCACTAGGTAGTTCCTATTAATCCTATACCCGGATTAACATTGGGTGTAGGTAATAATTATTACCTACACCCACCTCTCATCTCCTCATGAAGTGTAGTTTTCTCTTAAAACTCCCTATTGTCTGTGCACTAACTACTTGCTGACTGAGTCTGTTCCAATCATCTACCACCCTATTTGTAAACCAATTTATGCCTATTTATTTATTAAATCTACATTTTTCTAGTTTGAATCCGTTATTTCTCGTTCTATCCTGACTACTGATCGTAAGAACTTTTCCTACATCCCCCTTATTAAAACCCTTCATCCACTTAAATACTTCAATCAGATCTCCCCTTACTCTACGTCGCTCCAGTGAGTGCAATTTCAAATGCTTTAGTCTCCTTTCATAGCTAAAATTACGAATCCCTTCTATCATTTTGGTCATCCTTCTCTGCACTTTAACAAAATTATATCCATTCTATAATACGGTGACCAAAACTGCACTGCATAGTCGAGGTGAGGTCTGACTAACAACTTCAAAATAACCTTAACACTTCTACTTTAAATACTCCTAGCAATGAATCCTAACAACCTATTAGCTCTATTTCTAGCCTCAATACATTGTTTTCTGGGACGGAGGTCTGAGCTAACCAGTAGTACAACCAAATCCCTCTCACATTCTGACCTATTCAGCATTACCCTGTTTATGTTGTACCTGTTTTGAGAATTTTCCCTACCAATATTCATTACTTTACACTTGTCAATATTAAAATAAGTCCTTTTCTTTTCATTTTCTCATTAATAATACTGTACCGGTATGATAAATGGAAGAATATTTTGCTAATACATAATAAGTTATTGGGATTGATTTGCCAGTGCAGTCCTTTCAATGTTTTTATTTATAATTCCTTTTTTTTATTTTCTATTTTTTTCTTTGCCAAGGAAAATATCTTATTTATGCTTATAATGATTAAAGTTATTAAAGATGTAACCATTTCAGGGGGAATGTTGAGGCCTCTGAAGGAATTTTTGTCACATGTTGCTACAGTACTTACTTTCTTATAGCAAAACATTTTCTTACAAAGATTTCATATCTCATTTCCATATTTCCTTTTTTTTGTCTGTAAATAAGTCCTTTTTCTTTTCATGCTATCATTAATAGTACTGTATAGGTATGATAAATGGTGAAATATTTTGCTATTACAGGATTATAACTTAATGTGATTTATTTGCCCCCAACCAAGTAGGTGATAAGATAATGGTAGGTACCCTGGGGAATGCTAAAGTGTGACTGTGTGTCATAATTCCCCACCATTAAAGAAGTCACCATATGTGAGTAGAACAGGTTAGGTTAGGTTACCTATATTAATCAGTTTAATATCAGAGATTGCAGTTTAAATTCCCATTTTTCTGTCTGGCGGTCGTTTTCTAAGTAGAGCAGTTGTTAGTTTAGTATATGTTAGATTAAGTAAGGTTACGGTAGGTTATGTTTAGGTTATAAGAGGTGATGTCCGGATCAATATATTTACCAATTTATCATTCTCTAATTACCTCTGTGCATCATAACTTCCTTAAGAGCTATCCTGTACAACTCGTGTGTCATTCTGTTAATTATTCTGCTCACACATCCCTGTGTTAAGCCTACTGTGTCTGCCAACACACTCTGGAATGTCCCATTGGCATAAAATAGTAATGTTATCAACACCTGCAAATGACATGGCACAGCACGGGATCTTCTTGGGGCTGGTCCAACTTGTGGTTCTAGTCTAGCACACCAATGAAGGAGTTCTTGTCTGGGAAATCTATAATATATAAGTAAATGTTCGTCACTGTACGCAAATTGATATATTCTGTCTCTGTATGACCTCTCACGTCTCATCGCTCTTTGTAAAGCCAAGTCATGTTATAAAATCACTTGCAATTCCATCTTCGTTTACAGAATAAACAAAGTCAAGCATCACTATATTATAGACATATACACGGGTTGTTTATTGGAGAAACCTTCAATTCAATTCCACTGCGCGTCCCTAAAATCAGCTTAAGGGTGCTCCAAAGGAATCGTAGCGCTACGAGCAAATATGGCGGATGGATCATCTTAACATTTGTTTGAACATACATCTAAGCGGCTTACGAGGGTGCTATGATTATCATAGCTGCTACGATGATCTCAGCGGCCGTTACGAGCTTTCGAACATTCCACCCCTGCCTTTAACTTTTATCCTCCATCTCACATCAGCGCTGAAAAAAATGCAAGCATGATCGCTTTTCGCAAGTGGACTGTCTACTTTGATCTCGACCATTGACTCCTCATGACCTCATTACTAAATAACAGTATCATCCCCTCTTATCCTTGTTATGTCGCGAATATGTTGGGTGAGAAAACAATCTCGCATCGGAAACTGGAGCAACTCCGTTGTTCCAGTTTCCGATGTACTAAAGTTACTCCACCTGATAAGAGGAAGGATAAAATCTCCCAATAATATTCTATATTGCACATCCACATCACAAATTTCCTGCATCAGTTGGAGCAAAATATAGTTATTTTCTTTGTCACTTGCACAATAATTGTAAAGATCTCCGTTAGAGGTCGTAGAGGGTGTGTGTTTTCGCGCCAAATCGTGAAGTAAACTAGCGTGGTGTACACTGGACACACGGCCAGATCGAATTCCCAAGAAGTCGGCGGCGTTTTTGCTTTCATCCAGTGATATTGTGTTAGAAATTGTTCATCATGTGGGAAGCTGTAAAAGGTGAGTGAGTGTGAATAAGTCAAGTATGTGGTGGTGTTGGTTCCGTGATGTGGGGCCAGCGTGAAGGTAGTGTTGGTTGTGCTGGGATGACTGATTACAGCAGCAGGAACAGCGGGAAGGGTGAGATAGGCTGCGCGAACATGCTGACCAATGAACGTGGACGTTATCATAGTTAATGAATGATTGGAAACTGAAGCAGTACTTGAGTATAACCTGTCCTGTAACATGAGATAATCTACTCTTTAAAGATTCAAAGTGCTTACAGATACGGCAGTCGTACCGTGTTGTCATCCGCTATTCGTACAGCCTGAGCCTTATTTAGTAAATCTTACTAATAGCACCTCCTCACTGATCACCAAAATATTGACATAGGTGGTAAGGTATGTAATGTACAACACGTTTGTGTTGGTTTTATTTGGGGGACGGCCTTAGTTTGGCCACAGAGGCTCTTTAAAAATCTGGTAGGTGCCTCAAATTTTAAGTCCACACAGATGTTGAGTTATGGTTAGGTTAAGATTGTTAGGTTAGGTTACGTTTATGTTATGGTTAGGTTAAGTTAGGTTAGGTTAGGTTCGGTTATATAAGATTTTTACATTTTATTACCCAAAAGTTAGGGTTCGCAACCTTAGATTTTTTCTGGATTTGGGTAATAAAATGTAAAAATCTTATATAACCGAACCTAACTGAACCGAACCTAACCTAACTTAACCTAACCATAACATAAACGTAACCTAACCTAACAACCTTAACCTAACCATAACTTAACATCTGTGTGGACTTAGAATTGGAGGCAACTACCAGATTTTTAAAGAGCCTCTGTGGCCAAACTAAGGCCGTCCCCAATATAAAACCACCACAAACGTGTTGTACATTACATACCTTATCACCTATGTCAATATTTTGGTGATCAGTGAGGAGGTGCTATTAGTAAGATTAACCCCTTATTTACCTGGTAAGCATCTTTCGGTAAATTTTTACATCTTCACCATAATGGCGTGTGGCTACGAAAAAATGGCGTCTGCACCTCGTCCAACCACCGACTTTTAGTTATAGAAAGCATTTGATAGCTTCTAAATTAACATAACCTAACCTATATTGACAAATAACAGAACCTTGTTCGGTAAATCTAACTAATAGCATCTCCTAACGGATCATCAAAATATTGAAATAGGTGATGAGGTACGTAATGTACAACACGTTTGTGGTGGTTTTATTTGGGGAACAGAGGCCACAGAGGCTCTTTAAATATCTGGTAGCTGCCTCAAATTCTAAGTCCACACAGATGTTAATTTATGGTTAGGTTAGGTTACGGTTATGTTAGGTTAAGTTAGGTTATGTTAGGTTCGGTTATATAAGATTTAAAAATTTTATTACCCAAATCCAGAAATAAATCTAAGGTTGAGAACCCTAACTTTTGGGTAATAAAATGTAAAAATCTTATATAACCGAACCTAACTTAACCAAACCTAAACTAACCATAACATAAACCTAACCTAACCTAACAACCTTAACTTAACATCTGTGTGGACTTAGAATTTGAGCCAGCTACCGGATTTTTAAAGAGCCCCTGTGGCCAAAATAAGGCCGTCCCCCAAATAAAACCACCACAAACGTGTTGTACATTACGTACCTCATCACCTATGTCAATATTTTGGTGACCTGAGGAGATGCTATTAGAGTGATTTACCTCTTGTTCAAACCAAACAACTACTTTTTGAAGAGAAGGTCTCATAGAAAATATTGAATACCTCAGGAATTAGGAATTTGCGACAGAAATGTAATTAAGAAAACCTTCTCAACTGCATCAGGTAACGTAAAAGTATAACCCTCAAATCTCTAGAGCATTCTGGTGAAGATGTAAAATAATACCCATCTTTCAAATTATGTTAGGTTGATTATGTTATGTTAGGTTGATTATGTTGTTAGGTTACGGTTAGGTTATGGTTAGATTAGGTTATGTTAGGTTTGGTTCGGTTATATAAGTTTATTATATTTTATTACCCAAAAGTTAGGCACATGCTGTATCCATAACCAAGCACTATGAGGATACAGCTGCCGTACCTGTAAGCTGTGTCTTAAAGGTCCTACCAAGTTTTTGACAATTTTGTAGCACAGGATATTCTTGCGGCATTTTATTACCATATGTGTTGACTCATAGGTAAATCTATATAGCTTAATAAAAGTCTCCGTAATTCTTAAGAACAGGGGCTCCACACTGAGCTGACCCAATTGTTAGCTCTAAGTATAATACTGGGTTAATCTGCATAACTACTGCTTGTCCCCCATAGCCAACAAGCTTGGGGACACTGGGAAAGTGGGGTTTTAGGGTGGGGGAAGCAAATATAAGACATATATAGCAATCTGAAAAACAGGTGAAAAACCGCCAACTTTGACCCAGACATGCGTGGCTGTGTATCTACGAAACGGAAGGCCATCTCCTTCGATATAAAGAAGGAAGTTATTGCACGGAAAGAGAAAGGAGAGGGAAATATAGTAATAGGACGTGATTTGAGGCTATCAGAGTTGAGTGTAAGAACAATTTGGTGCAAAAGCGAATGATCCTCACAAAGCCTTGGACTCCCTCTCTCCCTGTACTTACATCCCCGTAGGATTAAGGCAAGGAAAACCTTATTTGATGTTTTTTTAACCATTTATATTTAATAATTGTTAATAATATGCAGTGTACGTTAATTTCAGGGACAATTTTGGTGACCGATCGACCAATTGTCATTTTCCCCATAGGCTACATGTATCATATAGAACGACGTCTCTATCTAGGGGTTGCCAAACCCACGATGGCTTCATTCGCACTAGCGACGGTGTACTGGACCACGTAAACTTGAGAGCATATTTTCCCATGTTTTTCTATGGCGCAAGCTCTATACTTTTTGTGGACACTGTATATACACTCAAACCTCAGTTTTCGTATGCCCCAGTTTTTGTACAATTCGGTTTTCAACAACTTTTTGTCAAAATTTTGTCCCAGTTTTCGTACATCTGCTCAGTTTTCGTACAATTGAAAATGGTCAATACCAAACTCTCCCACCTGCCCGTGTGACTCGATCACTCATTTCCCAGAATTAAGCGCCCACACAAAGCATCCCATGCATTCGTGACTCAGTCTGCCTTTATTTCTCATTGAGTGAGCATCACCCCGCACGTTCATCCAAAACATTTTGTAATAATCCATTGTTTTTTGTGCTTGTTTATTAAGTGCGACTGCTAAACAAGCCACCATGGGGCCAAAGAAAGCTCCCTTTGATAAAGAAGGCGAGAAACACTAGAATTCAAGAAAGAACTGCTGTAGTGGACGGTCATTGTTCTTCTAAAACTATCAACAGTGGTGTTCCTCAGGGTTCTGTCCTATCACCCACTCTCTCTATTATTCATCAATGATCTCCTAAATCTGACTTAATGCCCTATCCACTCCTATGCTGATGACACCACCTTGCATTTTTCAACGTCATACAACAGAAGCCCAACCCAACAAGAATTAGATGACTCAAGGCGAGATGCTATAGGATGCTTAACTTCTGATCTTTCACTAGTTTCTGATTGGGGCAGAGCAAACCTGGTTTTGTTCAATGCCTCAAAAACTCAATTTTTACAACTATCTACTCGACATAACCTTCCAAATAACTATCCCCTCTTCTTCAATGACACTCAACTTCCCCTCTCCTCCACATTAAACACACTTGTTCTATCCTTTACTAAAAATCTAAACTGGCAATTTCATATCTCTACTCTTGCTAAATCAGCTTCCAAGAAGTTAGGTGTCCTATGGCGTCTGCGTCCATTTTTCTCTCCCTCTCAGCTGCTTGCTCTGTATGGCTCACATGTTTGGGGGGCTCAACTCATACAGGGTGGAGTCTAAAGCTTTTCGCCTAATCAACTCTCCTCCTCTAACTGACTTTCTTGATTCTTTAAGTCACCGCCGCAATGTTGCGTCTTTATCTACCTTCTACCGCTATTTTCATGCTGACTGCTCTTCTGAACTTGCTAACTGCATGCCTCCCCCCCCTCCCGCAGCCTTGCTGCACAAGACTTTCTACTTCTTCTCATCCTTATTCTGTCCATCTTCTTAATGCAAGAGTTAACCAGTATCTTCACTCTTTCATCCCTTACACTGGTAAACTCTGGAACTCTCTTCCTTTGCCTGTTTTTCCACCTGCCTATGACTTAAACTCTTTCAAAAGAGTAGTGTCAAGACACCGCTCACACTAAATTGGACTTCCCCCCCATGTCTATATTTCTCCTACTGTCCTCTTTACAGGGTCTGGCGACAAGCGGGATTTTTTTTTTACTTATTTTTGTTTTCCCTTAGCCAATACCCTTTTAATGAAGAAGAAAGAAAGAAAAGAAAAAAAAGGGGGAAAGCAAAGTATGAAAGAGGCGTATGCGTGGCCTAACTTGCCAGAATGTATGGGAAGTCTGCATCAATGATTAGTTGATGCGGAAGCTGTGTTGCGAAAGGAGTAAATGTGCTAATGAAACAGAGATCGCAAACAATCGAAGATGTTGAGAAGTTGTTGTTGGTGTGGATCAACGAACAACAGTTAGCAGGAGATAGTGTTTTGGAGGCGATAATTTGCGAAAAAGCAAGGCTGTTGCATGCGGATTTCGCAAAGGAAATGCCTGGAATGAGTGCTGCTGTTAGTGAATTTTAGACTAGCAAAGGCTGGTTTGACAAATTCAAGAAGCAAACTGGCATACACAGTGTTTGAATCAAATGACATTATGTTCATGTGCGTTTCATTACGGAGTGCTCTTGGTCTTAATACTCAACCCCCATTGGTCCTATTGTCTTTATATTAAAAATTGACCAATCACTGAAAAGCTTGTCAAGGAAGGAGCTTATTTCAAAATTTCAAGTTGCTGTTGTGGCTGAGTCGTATGAGGGGTGTGACTTTTCTTTCTGGCATGTAATATGTAAATTTAATAGAGATGTTTATGGCTGTAGAGTTTCTCTCTGAAGATGCCTGGAAGACAGTCAGAATATTTTCAGCAAAAATTCACCTGCAACCTGTTTCTCATCAATTTCGGGAGCAGTGGCTTCACCATTTCTTGTGTAAAACTGCCCACCTGTACCTACTGTAATTTGAATTAATGCACTGGACGTAGGAACGCCAATGCTCTACCAGTGATATTGTAAGAATATTTGAAAATTTGAGTCTTGTAGGCTAGTTAAAGTTAAGTTTTGAAGAGGAAAAAAAAAGGAGGGTGTTGAGGGTGTTATTGACAGGCCAGTGGAACCCCCCACTGCTGCTAATGGGTTGTAGGTTTGGTTGGCTTAGGTTTCAAAGGGTTTGGTTTGTTTGATTTTTAAGTAGAATTAGAAACGTGCAGGCCATTAGAGGGTTGGTGGCGTGCCATTGAGGTACCCCATGCAAAACTTTACGGCTGCTTACCAGTCTTCCGTATCATTTCCTTCCTATTTACATGGACAAAATCATCTAGCAAGTTTTTATGTTTTGTATTAATCTGTTACTTCTCAATGTAAATCTCTAGTTTAAGGAGGGATAGAAAGAAGCTAGTGATTTGCGGGAGAAACAGACAGCGGATTAATTCAAGACTCATCAAATTTTTTAAGAATAAAATAATATTCCCCCTAAAATTGGTGATAACCAACTAAGATCAATTTACTTTTTTTTTTTTATATATAATTTTAAGAAACTGGAGATGGAAAATTCAACACCAGCTATGGTGGTGATGACGACATGGATTTTGGCACACAGCAGTTTGCTTCCCCTGGCCCTGAAGTGAAAAAGGTCAGTCATTATTACATTTATTTATTGTTTATTTGTTTTGCAAGGAGAGACAATAAACCAAGGACTGTAGAAAATTATCAGGAAAAGTGTTTAATTGATTGATTGATATGTTTATTGGCATTATTACAATTTATCTAATATTACATAACATCTATCTGTCTATATACCAGGCTGTTATCCCCCTAAAGAGAGGACTCCCAAGACAAGGCATGCATTCACACACCCATGCACACATACATTTACACTCCTCTCACTTAGTCACTAGAGCCCCATAGGAGAAGAGAAGTACACTATCAAACACTGTGCGGAGGTGAGGGTTGTATCCACAATAGGGTCCTAAGGTTTACCCCTGCTACTTCATATTTAACTCATGCCCTTTCTCTCTTTGCATCTGATATGATCCAAGTCTCACCAGATGCACGAAAACCTCCTATAGAGGTTGTCAAGACTGTCTCATTAATCATGTATTCTTCACTGCTCTCCATTCACTTCTATCTCGCACAATCATCCTTCTTTGCTCCACAGACATTCCTCTTTCATTCAGCGCTCTTTTCACCCCGTTCATCCATCCTGTTCGGGGCCTTTCTCTTTACTTCATATCTCTGACATCAGATCCTGCTATTCTCTGCACCATCTGGTTCTCCTCCATTCTCTTGTGTCTCTTCATATGTCTTCATATGTCTGGTTAATTTAGTGAGAGATATGTATGAGAGAGAGAGAGAGAGAGATGACGTCATCATAACATGGCCGCCCGACAAAAGTTGAATTTCTTTGCGTATTTCCCGTCTTATACAGACGTGAGAAGAATGCAAAGAAAATTAGCGTAATTGAAAAGAAAGGACTAGTAAAATCAGTAAAAATCTCCGTTAAAGGAGATGGAAGGAGGGAGAGAAAGACGAATGGTGGAGAGAGAGAGAGAGAGAGAGAGAGAGAGAGAGAGAGAGAGAGAGAGAGAGAGAGAGAGAGAGAGAGAGAGAGATAGAGACTGCTAGCTGACACCGCGTCAAGGACTGGTGGAGAATGGCGGGGTGCGTGTTGTCTCATCCCGCTGCTGCCAGCTAGTGATTTTGCGCACGCTTTGAATTTTTTCGCACCCTTTGAACATAAGTGCCAAACCGGTACTGTCCGCACCCTTGGAGTGCGCACCCTTGGAGGGACGACTGTACTCCAACTGTACTCCTCAGACACCTCATCTCCATTATCTTTGATTTCTTCTCTATCTATCTATAGTCCTGATGCCTCGTTCCCTCCAAAGACGTCCCCTAAGGTGATGGCCAAAGCAGAAGAGCCTCCACCTCTCCACACACTCCCTCCTTGTTAGTTCAATCCCTCCCCCTCTATCTACAACTTTTTCATTCATGTACTCCTTCACCCTATTCTTCCATCTTTTAACTGGCCTTCCTCTCCTCCCAAGACCTTCAGTTTCACTCACATACACTTTCTTCACAAACTCTTCACTCTTCTTTTTTTTTCCACATAACCAAACCACCATTCCACTACATCATACTTCACTTCATTTATACAAGGTCTCATGCCACATATTTCATACATGCTTTCATTGCTCTCATCACCCCGTCTTGTCATGGCGCATGTTCCTCTCATATAACTCATTTCCACAGCAGTAGGAAAGTGTGAGGTAGTTCTAGGAGGAGAGAAAATGGAGGAAGTGAAAGAGTTTAAGTATTTAGGAATAGTGCTATGCAAGCATGGAAGGATCAAAGGAGTAATAAGAGAGAAGGCTGTGAAAGGCAGGTGTGTCATAAGGTCACTTATGAGAGGAAATAATGTATCCATGGAGGTAAAGAGAGGGTTAAGGAACAGTATTCTCCTGGCAATACTGATGTATGGATGAGAGACTTGGAAATGAAATAGGGCACAGCAGTCAAGAGTGGGTGCTGTGGAAATGAGTTATCTGAGAGGAGTATGTAGGTTGACAAGATGGGAGGGTGAGAGCAATGCAAACGTGCATGAAAGATGTGGCATGAGACCTTGAGGAAATGGAGTTAAATGTGGTGTAGTGGAATGGGTGAAAAAAAATACTTTGAGGTGGTTTAATCATATTGAGAGGAAGAGTTTATGAAGAAAGTGCATGTGAGTGCAAAGTTTTCACTGATGAGTAAGTAGTGCACGGAACCTTCAAAACCCACTAAGGAAACAAGCAACTCCTTGCCCTCCATGTTGAGCCCATCACCGACTTAAACTGGGTCACAGCACACATGCTGGAGGTAGTGCATGCAGCTCTGTATCTGGAAAGCATCAAAACAAACGTAAGAGAGAGAGAGAGAGAGAGAGAGAGAGAGAGAGAGAGAGAGAGAGAGAGAGAGAGAGAGAGAGAGAGAGAGAGAGAGAGAGACAGAGACAGAGAGAGAGAGACCCATAATTTCCCTTTCTTAAATCTCCCTCATTCTACAGGCTAATGGATGCATCTATTAAAAATGCCACAAACTTTTCTACGTCTTTTGTTTCTCACATTTGCTCTTTCCCCAGGCTAATGGCACCGGCAAGGGTGATGGTTCAGTGGGTGTGTCTGGCTCTCGTTGGGTATTAGATGAACAAAATCTCACCCCAGACCAGAAGATGGTGTTTCAGGTGATGTATGGGTTTTGCTGTTGTTCTGGTGAGGAATTGTTGGTGTTGGTAGGCACTGGGTGCCTGTGAGAAATTAAAATAGAGGAAGAATGATAAAACTATATGTAGGATGAATATACATAAGTATACATGGATGGACAACACAATGAAAGGATGTAGATAGGGCAATGATGTACTACATTAAAACCTCTATGATATGACCTAATTGTGGGGAGACCTGTGTCGAATTCACCGATAGGTTGAATTATTGTTATTACCTCTGTAGACCCTCCACACAATAAGAACTCACTAAAACGTGCCAAAACAGCACAGATTGCAGTACTTGTACTCACCAAAACATGGCTGATATTAAAGTCTTGAAATGCAGTATTACTACAGTAGAACCTTGCAGTACGAGTGCCCCATTGTATGAGTAATTTGCTTAACGAGATGCGGCTTGTGAGTATTCTTGTCTTGAAATACGAGTGGAAATCTGCTGTGCGAGCAAGATTCTTAATAGCTGCTGATAGCTCGCACGAGCTCCCCCAACAGTAACAGCCTCCGCTCTCACAGTTCACATGTTCATCAGAAGTGTCTGGTTGCAACCCTTAATCTTTAACATGCTCCGCCCACAATCAGCTGATTGAGGCACGGACTATTTATTTCTGGGCAAAGTATAATGCATTTTCATTTTGAGAAACATAACATAACATAACATAACCCTAACATAACCTAACCTAACCCTGCTGGGCTGTAACATAACCTAACCTTAACCTCAACCTAACCTAACCCTGCTGGGCTGTAACCAGATACTGCAATTTTACTTACTGAGGCAGTGGGTATAGAAATTTTTTTTTATTAAATAGTTTCCGGAAGTTGATTTATGATATTCTGCAACTTTAATTCTATCTGACACGTAAGTATTAACCTCGGGAGAAGATGCCACACACACTTTTTAGACTCCATGGTGGTTTCAACACTGACGCCGAGACGGAGAAGGGAGGTATACATCAGCTGATTGTGGGCGGAGCATGATAAAGATGAAGGGCTGCACCCAGACGCTTCCGTGTTCATCTCATTGAGGCAACATCGCAATCATTTTATTTTAATGATTTTTCTCTTTCGTGGTTTTTTTTGGCATTATTTTGTCCTAATTAATTGTGTTAGCCATGAATCCAAAGAGAGTTAGTGCAATGCATAGTGCTAATAAGAACAAAATAATTGCGATAGAGTTGAAGAAGGAAATAATTGAAAACCATAAGAGAGGAGTGCTTGTAGTGGACTTAGCAAGCCAATAAGACCGAAGCATATCGACGATGTGCACTTTTTCTGTTTTAAAAACCCATTAAAAATAATTTGGCAGTTTTTTTTTGGCTGGAACGGATTAATTATATTTCAATTAATTTCAATGGTAAAAATTGATTTGTAAAACGAGTGAATCACTATGCGAGCTCTGTCATGGAACGAATTAAACTCGTATTGCGAGTTTCTATTGTATACTGCCAAGCCGAGTCTGTCATGGAACGAATTAAACTCGTATTGCGAGTTTCTACTGTATACTGCCAAGCTGAGTCTGTCATGGAATGAATTAAACTCGTATTGCGAGTTTCTACTGTATACTGTCAAGCCGAGTCTGTCATGGAACGAATTAAACTCGTATTGCGAGTTTCTACTGTATACTGCCAAGCCGAGTCTGTCATGGAACGAATTAAACTCGTATTGCGAGTTTCTACTGTATACTGCCAAGCAGAGTCTGTCATGGAACAAATTAAACTCGTATTGCGAGTTTATACTGTATACTGTCAAGAAGAGTCTGTCATGGAACGTCATGGAACGAATTAAACTCGTATTGAGAGGTTCTACTGTATACTGTCAAGCCGAGTCTGTCATGGAACGAATTAAACTCGTATTGCGAGTTTCTACTGTATACTGTCAAGCTAAGTGTCATGGAACGAATCAAATCCGTATTGCGAGTTTCTACTGTATACTGCCAAGCAGAGTCTGTCAATAACAAAGCTCATGATATGGTAACAACCTTGATCATCTCCGCATCTGATTAGGTGATGCACTCTACAGATTCAGACGTAGAGTGCATCAGCCCATCAGGTACCGTGATGAGACAAGGCTGTTGCCATAACATGAGTATTGTTATTGACAGACTGGGCTGGACGGAGGTTTTTTTAATGGTACTACACTGAGCACTCATCACTCAGGCGTCACTGAGCTCATCTTTAGGCTCTGATACTGCTGTCATGATCATGCATTAAAACCATACTCACCCCTCAGCTTATCGGATTGTGCGCTAAGGAGGCTGAAGGCCAGGGTATCTCCAGGGATCAACTCAAGATAAAGCACAAGGACAAATTGACACCACAGGATGTTGAGTGAGTATCCTATCTTTTTTTGTATCTACATAAGTCTCATTTACATATCTGATCTAAATACCTTACATATTTATTCGGGTAAATCTTACTAATAGCATTTCCTCACGGATCACCAAAATATTGACATAGGTGATGAAGTATGTAATGTACAATACGTTTGTTTTATATAACATAAGTAATATGATGACAGATTCTCTGGTAAGTAATGTACCAGTTAATGAAAATTACAAGGAAAAAGTATGTGGAATGTAAAAGGAAAGCAAATTAAGTAATAGAAGAAAGTAAAAGGAGAGTAGATGAAAGCTTTGGAATACAAGTAAGAGAAGTTTAAGGAGGGTCGAAGACTATTTGGGAAGGAAGTTAAGAATGAGAAAGGATGGTGAGCAAATGTGAGTACAGGAAGTCTTTGCTATACGATAGTTCGGTTTACGTTAAATTCGCAGATACGATACTAGCCAATTAGTACCCTTTTTTCGATTTACGATACTGATTCGCAGTTACGTTAATCAAAAAAAGCGCCAAAATCGGCGTGGCGAGTTGGGCGTACCCAAATCGGCGTGGTGGCGCATGCAGCGCCAAACACAGTGAAACCTTGTGCCAAACAGTCAACGATCTCGACGTTCTTCAAACATGACAGCCCATCAACATCAGCTGGACCATCCACTTCAACAGAGCAATGAACTTCGGGTTTTGAATCGCCCGCCTCACCCTCGACCTCCGCCTCACCGCCTACGTCGGCCGCATCAGCTGATCAGATGATTGCATAATTATATTCTTTTCTTTATTCTTTCCTTTATTTTCTTTATTATTTACATTCAATTTGTTTATTTTTACACTAAGTTATGTCTTTATGTATGTATCTGAACCTGAAGGAGTGACTTTGGCAACGTGCTGGAAAACATCCCTATCTAATACATATAAAAATGGGTTTGGTATACGCTATTTCGGTTTACAATAGGGTTTCAAGGAACGCATTACTATCGTAAAACAAAGATTTCCTGTATTCCTGTCTAGCGCTCGTGTATGCAAGCCTAGGGTCCCGGGTTCGAATCCCCGTATTTCGCTGACCACTTTTCATTCTTTGATATCATCACCGAGTGGCCAAAGACTAACCAAATTGCTGCCATATTGTCCTGAGACGGGACTTACAATGTTTATATGCATCTGAGGCTGTAGCAGTGATTACCCTGGCACGTTCTCAACATAATCATAAGAGAATGTAAACATTCGAGGCGTCACTATAAAGAAAATCTGAAATACCTACGCCAAATAATGGGCGACGCAAGTCCATCTGTGCCTCCATAAGCCTACTGGCGCTAATGGTTAATGATATAGGGGAAAAAAAGAAAAAAAAAGTAAAGGGAATGAGGTGAAGGTAAGGATGCTGAGAGAGAAAGAGGCTGTGAAAGGAAGATGGAAAGAATTCTTTGAATAGTTAATGAATATTAAGAGTGAAGGTGAAGCAATTGTGACATGTATGGTAATGATGGTGGTGGGAAAGTTTGTGAGCAAGAGGAAATTAAAAGGGAGGAACTGATAGAGTTTAAATGTTTGGAAATATTGTTATGCAAACATAAAGAGATGAAAAGAGAAATAAGAGAGAGGGCTGTGAAAGGCAGGTGTGTCAGGGTCACTTGCAAGGGTTATAAGAGGAAGGAATATATCCATGGAGGTAAAGAGAAGGTTAAGGACCAGTATCATTCTCCTGCCAACACTGACATAAGTATTAAAGACTTGGAGATCGAATAGGGTACGGTAGTTAAAAGTGTGTGCTGTGCAAATGAGTTATCAGAGAGGAGTATGTGGCGTGACAAGATGGATGGTTAGACCATTGAAAGAAGTGGCATGGGACCTTGTGCAAATGGAGTGAAGCATTGTGTAGTGGAATTGGTGAAAAGAAATACTTTGAGGTGGTTTGGTCATATTGAGAGGAAGCAGGGTGCAGAATTGGTGAAAAAAAAGTGTATGCTAGTGAAATTGAGAGTCTTATAGTGCATACCATCTCAGGAAAGAAAATGCCATTTGCCAACCCTCTCCCAAATTGTCTCAATGTGTGCATTGCTTTTACCTAACAAATAAGTAATAAATATAAAATAATGCTAAATACAACATAATTAATTCAAAATAACTATAATACATTGTATTTACATTTCTCCTAAACATAAATACATTTAACAAGTATTTTCTGTTTGCTGATAAAATGTTCATCTCTGTAATAAAATAGTACATCACACCAATATGTAAAAATGATACAAAAATCTTCCATTATCATGTTATAGTGTAATATATTACTGCTACTATTACTGCTACTACTACTTCTACTACTACTACTGCTACTACTACTTCTACTACTACTTCTACTACTACTTCTACTACTATTTCTACTACTACTACTACTTCTGCTACTATTACTACTACTACTACTAATAATAATAATAATTATTCTACTACTACTGCTACTGCTGCTACTACTACTACTACTACTACTACTACTACTACTACTACTACTACTACTACTACTACTACTACTACTAACTACTACTACTCCTACTACTACTAATAATAATAATTCTACTACTACTGCTACTACTACTGCTACTGCTACTGCTACTGCTACTGCTACTACTACTACTACTACTACTACTACTACTACTACTACTGCTACTGCTACTACTACTACTACTACCACTACTACTACCACTGCTACTACTACTACTACTACTACTACTACTACTACTACTACTACTCCTTTATCTCTTCTCTATTTATCCTTATTTCCCACATCTCATTTCTTTATCTTTTGTCCTTGTGGCTTTATAAAGAAGAGATTATGTTATAAACACCATCTGAAAATGTATTTATTACTTCACGCATTTCTTTTGGGTTCTCTTATACTTCCTTCTGTTCCTTCAATCTAATTATACTTATTTTATGTTTTACTTTTCCATTAATAAATCTATAAAACCGCTTTGGTTCTGCCTTACATTTGTCAACTATATGTTTTTCATATCTTCTCTTCTGTTCATATCCTTGCATATTTATTTCCTTTTAATTATCTTCCATGCATCATCCCTTTTCTTTATAGCTCTCACACTTTCCATTGGACTACTTTTTTTCCCCCGTTTACTTATGAAATGGAGTGTATTCCTTGACTCCTTGTTTGTATATCATCAGGAAGAGATCGTATTTCTCTTGTACGTCCTTTAATTCCTTCATTTTCGTCCAGTCAGTTTCATTGAAAACTTCATTGCAGTATAGTTTGATTTTGCATAATTCCTTCTTTTCTTTTTATATGATTCCTTTTGTTTGTCTTCCATATCTCCCTTCATCTCAATTTCTAAGACCACATGGTCACTCCAAATGGGCACTCATAATTAATATATTTTTCCTGATTTGTTTGTTAGGTAAATAGTATGTCCAAGCTTGATATTTTATCTTGTCTAATCAGTTACCCATTGTATCCTTGTGTTGTTCATTGTTAGTCTCAATAATATATTTCCCCATGTGTGGTCCATGGGGTGTCACTTGAGATGCGCTGAGAAAGCAAAGCCTGATGGGAGACACTGAGATGTGCTTCTTGTCTAGCTTCTTTGAGTGTTAGGCCATGTTTGAAGCAGAGGGAAGTAATCTGTGATTCAAATTTGTAGATGGGACAGCCTCGTAAGAAGACATTATGTTATGTGCATTTTGCACAGATGAATTTTGTTGAGGGGCATCTTTTACGGGTATGGTTAGGTGAGGCACAGAAGGGGCAACATGTGATGGATCTACAGTATTTTACTGAATTTCCAAATCTCCAGAAGTTTTGGTACTGACAGGAGGAGGAATGTAAGGTTTAACCTTACAGAAAGCCCCACCTAGGTACAGGTACCTCTCAATTTAAATGAGTATTGTGTTCCTGTAGCATTGGCGTAATTTAAATGTAATTTTCCCTTATATAACAGTGTAAGTACATGTAAACTCCATTCCCTTGCTCATGAGATTAAGAGGTTTGTATACTAAGACTGAGTTAAACCAAATATGGTTCTGTGCCTTACAGAACAAGTTGTACAATAATAATGACAAACAAGACTTTTTTTTATCACATCGTGATATTCTAAAGAAATTTTGTAATTAAAGCAAAGACTTTTTATTGACATTGTGTTAAACCAAAAACGCATATTTTAAACTCTTATAACATGAGCAGTACCTTGTATACACTGTGTATACACTGTTTGGAAGATTGTACTTTGAATGTAATTTTTGCAATATTTGTTGGATACATGTGGCGGCCAGGAGGGCTACGGGTTAAGCAGGACACATGAGTGATATGCTCGCCTGCAATAAATTCAAAGAGGTCATAATAATAGTCAGTTCAACTGATGCCCTCTGGGCATATTTCATGGGGTATGGGAACGCTACCAGAATGAGTGTTCAGTGAGGTATTAGGGAAGACTGGGAAAGGTTTCCCATCAACAATGAGTAGGCAAGATTTGTCAGGTCGTGTGTGGAAGGTTAACCTTCCCACCTATCTTTGGATGCATTTTGGAAATTGAAGTGGTGCTGGGGGTTGTTGTTGTTGTTCATAAACCGTTGGTGCCAGTAGTCTTTTTATGGAGGCACAGATGAACTTGTGCCTCTTGCCTGTTATATGGCGTGGGTTGTAGATTTTTTATAGTGACGCTTCAAATGTTTTATTTTCCCTCTTGAATATGTTGAGAACTAGAGAGGCTTATCGCTGGTAAAGCCTCAAATACCAAATACATATAAACATTGTAAGTCTCGTCTGAAGACAGTATGGCAGCAATTTGGATAGTCTTTGGCCACTCGGCAGTAATACCAAATAATGAAAAGTAGCCAGCGAATATTGTGGAATCAAACCCAGGATCCTAGGTTCACATAACTGAACGCTAGACCACTGTTGCAATGATATGGAAGTATTTGTTCCATCAGCAAGTGTAATGCCCTAATTTGCTTTTGTATAAATGACCGGGCAAACGACTGTTGAGTAGCTCAAATTTAGGAAATTTCCACTAACCCCTGCGAGCATTCACCCCCCCTCTGACTCACCACTAGGAGTTGACAACATAGGAATTAGATATTAATTTAGGTCATGGAATAAGAGGAATATAAGAACTTTTCCCTCCCTTTTTCCATTAAACTAATAAGTCCAATTAAAAGACGTAAAGAATCAGGGCAGTCTTAAGTAGGGATATTACAGTAAATAGTAGGAAAATATAGGTTACAAGGCAACCCTCACTTCCTGAGACTTAGGCAGCGAGGCAAGTTGTAGGGAGAGAGGCGAGTCACTAGCTCACCAGATGTCACTCCAACAGGTTAGTAGCTTCGTCCTCTAAGAGTAGCCTAGCAAAGGCTTACGACATTATTGGTGATATACAGGAAATCTTCATTTTACGATAGCAATGCGTTCCTTGAAACCCTATCGTAAACCGAAATAGCGTATACCGAACCCATTTTTACATGTATTAGATAGGGATGCGTTCCAGCACATTGCCAAAGTCACTCCTTCAGGTTCAGATACATACATAAAGACATACCTTAGTGTAAAAATAAAGAAATTGAATGTAAATAATAAAGAAAATAATAAAGAAAAGAATATAATTATGCAATCATCTGATCAGCGGATGCGGGCGACGTAGGCGGTGAGGCGGAGGTCAAGGGTGAGGCGGGCGATTCAAAACCTGAAGTTGATTGCTCTGTTGAAGTGGATGGTCCAGCTGATGTTGATAGGCTGGCATGTTTGAAGAACGTCGAGATCGTTGACTGTTTGGCACAAGGTTTCACTGTGTTTGGCGCTGCATGAGCCACCACGCCGATTTGGCCACACACAACTCGCCACGCGGATTTTGGCGCCTTTTTTGAATATCGTAACTGCTAATCAAGTATCGTAAAATCGAAAAAAGGTACTAATTGGCTAGTATCGTATCTGCGAATTTAACGTAAACCGAACTATCGTATAGCAAAGACTTCCTGTAGATAACCATATAAATTTTGATAATACATAAATTTAGGGTCACTAGCTCACCAGACTTCACTCCAACAGATTTGTGTGGCTACGTTAAGCCAGACCACCTCCACCACCACGTGGCACATAAACACACCCTCCCCAAATATATATATATTTTGTGCAATGAATAGAATGTGTTAGAGATATCAAGTGCAGCCATCCGTGCTCACTAAGAAAGTAAAGGAAAGATAAGTGGAAGGACATGTGCAACTCAGCCAGGTGTAACTAGTTTTCGAGAGTGGAGTATCATCTACCCGGCCGTGATTGGTCGTTACGTTAAAACTACTGTTATTCCTCGAGACTCAACGCTCATTTAAACTTGTTAATTAGGCACGCTACCACTTACCATCGGTGCCATACCTAAAGTGTTCTTATTAAATAAACAAGACTGTCTTTAATTTAAATTTTGATTTTTGATACCAGGTAACAATAACAGTAACAACCACGAGAACATAATTTACAAAAGACGTAACATTGGCGTTACACAAGTACCAAAGAGGCTGGATAAAGGAAGGTGATTAGTGGTAGTGGATAGGCGTGGGTGTAGATGAGAGGAGGAGGGGACAGTCTGGGTTATAGAAAAGGGAGAGGTCAGAGTAGAGGTTGGTGAGTGGTCTTAAGTTTTGTGGGTATATATCTATGGTTTTAAGGTGGTTGTAATATTAAATGAGGGATTGATATAAGGAGTACATGTAGTTTGTTTTCCATACTAAAAGGAAGACGTGTGAGCACAAGGCTTGAATGTTTTGTATGAAGTAATGGTTTTACCCTTTTGTGTCTTTCCAGTGATACTATCTACCAGCTGTGCATGGAAGGACATGTTTATACCACTGTGGATAATGACCACTTCAGACCCACTATTGTTGGTGAGGCTTAGCCACATACTTTTGGGCCCACCTGCCACCAGAGAAAGGAATTGCACTTTGAGGCATCTTTTCCCTGCCTGGTGTTGGCTATTACTTGTGAAGCAGTATCTGTGTAACCTAAGCACACACCATTTACACTTTGATTTTGAAAAAGAGGAAAGGTCATACCTTTATATTATGACAAATGTTTTGAAGAATAAAGTGCAAGATCATTCTGGATATGAGGCTTGTAGTCTAGTTCAAGTTAAGTTTTGGAGAAAGAAAAAAAAACGGGGTTGAGGGTGTTATTGACAGGCCAGTGGAACCCCCCACTGCTGCTTATGGGTTATGGTCAGCTTGGGTTTCAAAGGGTTTGGTTTGTTTGATTTTTAAGTAGAATTAGAAACGTGCAGGCCATTAGAGGGTTGGTGGCTTGCCATTGAGGTATCCCATGCAAAACATCATGGCTGCTTACCAGTCTTCCGTATCATTTCCTTCCTATTTACATGGACAAAATCATCTAGCAAGTTTTTATGTTTTGTATTAATTTGTTACTTCTCAATGTAAATCTCTAGTTTAAGGAGGGATAGAAAGAAGCTAGTGATTTGCGGGAGAAACAGACAGCGGATTAATTCAAGCCTCATCAAATTTTTTTAGAATAAAATAATATTCCCCCTAAAATTGGTGATAACCAACTAAGATTGATTTACTTTTTTTTTTTTTTTTTTTTTTTTTTTATATATAATTTTAAGAACCTGAATATAGAGAATTCAACATCTGCTGTGGTGGTGATGGCTACATGGATTTTGGCACACAGCAGTTTGCTTCCCCTGGCCCTGAAGTGAAAAAGGTCAGTCATTATTACATTTATTTATTGTTTATTTGTTTTGCAAGGAGAGACAATAAACCAAGGACTGTAGAAAATTATCAGGAAAAGTGTTTGATTGATTGATTGATATGTTTATTGGCATTATTACAATTTATCTAATATTACATAACATCTATCTGTCTATATACCAGGCTGTTATCCCCCTAAAGAGAGGACTCCCAAGACAAGGCATGCATTCACACACCCATGCACCCATACATTTACACTCCTCTCACTTAGTCACTAGAGCCCCATAGGAGAAGAGAAGTATGCTATCAAACACTGTGCGTTAGGTCAGTCACACAATTGGAGGCGGAGGTGAGGGTTGTATCCACAATAGGGTCCTAAGGTTTACCCCTGCTACTTCATATTTAACTCATGCCCTTTCTCTCTTTGCATCTGATATGATCCAAGTCTCACCAGATGCACGAAAACCTCCTATAGAGGTTGTCAAGGCTGCCTCATTAATCATGTATTCTCCACTGCTTTCCATTCACTTCTATCTCTCACAATCATCCTTCTTTGCTCCACAGACATTCCTCTTTCATTCAGCGCTCTTTTCACCCCGTTCATCCATCCTGTTCGGGGCCTTTCTCTTTACTTCATATCTCTGACATCAGATCCTGCTATTTTCTGCACCATCTGGTTCTCCTCCATTCTCTTGTGTCTCTTCATATGTCTAAACCACATCAACACACTGCTCTGCTTGACCAGCCAACTCTCGTAACACCAGTTCTCCTTTGCACCTCCTCACTTCTCACTCCGTCCATATGCAATACTCCAACTGTACTCCTCAGACACCTCATCTCCATTATCTTTGATTTCTTCTCTATCTATCTATAGTCCTGATGCCTCGTTCCCTCCAAAGACGTCCCCCAAGGTGATGGCCACAGCAGAAGAGCCTCCACCTCTCCACACACTCCCTCCTTGTTAGTTCAATCCCTCCCCCTCTATCTACAACTCTTTCATTCATGTACTCCTTCACCCTATTCTTCCATCTTTTAACTGGTCTTCCTCTCCTCCCAAGACCTTCAGTTTCACTCACATACACTTTCTTCACAAACTCTTCACTCTTCTTTTTATTCCACATAACCAAACCACCATTCCACTACATCATACTTCACTTCATTTATACAAGGTCTCATGCCACATCTTTCATACATGCTTTCATTGCTCTCACCACCCCGTCTTGTCATGGCGCATGTTCCTCTCATATAACTCATTTCCACAGCAGTAGGAAAGTGTGAGGTAGTTCTAGGAGGAGAGAAAATGGAGGAAGTGAAAGAGTTTAAGTATTTAGGAATAGTGCTATGCAAGCATGGAAGGATGAAAGGAGTAATAAGAGAGAAGGCTGTGAAAGGCAGGTGTGTCATAAGGTCACTTATGAGAGGAAATAATGTATCCATGGAGGTAAAGAGAGGGTTAAGGAACAGTAGTCTCCTGGCAATACTGATGTATGGATGAGAGACTTGGAAATGGAATAGGGCACAGCAGTCAAGAGTGGGTGCTGTGGAAATGAGTTATCTGAGAGGAGTATGTAGCTTGACAAGATGGGAGGGTGAGAGCAATGCAAACGTGCATGAAAGATGTGGCATGAGACCTTGGGGAAATGGAGTTAAATGTGGTGTAGTGGAATGAGTGAAAAGAAATAGTTTGAGGTGGTTTGGTCATATTGAGAGGAAGAGTTTATGAAGAAAGTGCATGTGACTGCAAAGTTTTCACTGATGAGTAAGTAGTGCACGGAACTTTCAAAACCCACCAAGGAAACAAGCAACTCCTTGCCCTCCATGTTGAGCCCATCACCGACTTAAACTGGGTCACAGCACACATGCTGGAGGTAGTGCATGCAGCTCTGTATCTGGAAAGCATCAAAACAAACGTAAGAGAGAGAGAGAGAGAGACCCATAATTTCCTTTTCTTAAATCTCCCTCATTCTACAGGTTAATGGATGCATCTATTAAAAGTGCCACAAATTTTTCTACGTCGTTTGTTTCTCACATTTGCTCTTTCCTCAGGCTAATGGCACCGGCAAGGGTGATGGTTCAGTGGGTGTGTCTGGCTCTCGTTGGGAATTAGATGAACAAAATCTCACCCCAGACAAGAAGATGGTGTTTCAGGTGATGTATGGGTGTTGCTGTTGTTCTGGTGAGGAATTGGTGTTGGTAGGCACGGGGTGCCTGTGAGAAATTAAAATAGAGGAAGAATGATAGAACTATATGTAGAGAGATGAATATACATAAGTATACATGGATGGACAACACAATGAAAGGATGTAGATAGGGCAATGATGTACTACATTAAAACCTCTATGATATGACCTAATTGTGGGGAGACCTGTGTCGAATTCGCCGATAGGTTGAATTATTGTTATTACCTCTGTAGACCCTCCACACAATAAGAACGCGCTAAACATGCCAAAACAGCACAGATTGCAGTACTTGTACTCACCAAAACATTGCTGATATTAAAGTCTTGAAATGCAGTATTACTGCAGTAGAACCTTGCAGTACGAGTGCCCCATTCTATGAGTAATTTGTTTAACGAGATGCGGCTTGTGAGTATTCTTGTCTTGAAATACGAATGGAAATCTGCTGTACGAGCAAGATTCTTAATGGCCGCTGATAGTCTGCACCAAGCTCGCACGCGCTCCCCCAACAGTAACAGCCTCTGCTCTCACAGTTCACATGTTCATCAGAAGTGTCTGGGTGCAGCTCTTAATCTTTAACATGCTCTGCACACAATCAGCTGATTGAGGCACGGACTATTTATTTCTGGGCAAAGTATAATGCATTTTCATTTTGAGAAACATAACCCTAACATAACATAACTTAACCCTAACCCCAACCTAACCTAACCCTGCTGGGCTGTAACCAGATACTGCAATCTTATTTACTGAGGTGGTGGGTATAGAAAACTTCTAAATAGTTTCCGGAAGTTGATATTGTGCAACTTTAATTCTATCTGACATGTAAGTATTAACCTCGGGAGACGATGCTACACACACTTATTAGAATCCATGGTGGTTTCAACACTGACACCGAGAGGGAGGAGGGAGGCGGAGCCTAGGTATACATCAGCTGATTGTCGGCGGAGCATGTTAAAGATGGAGGGCTGCACCCAGACGCTTCCGTGTTCATCTCATTGAGGCAACATCGCAATTATTTTATTTTAATGATTTTTCTCGTGGTTTTTTTTGGGCATTATTTTGTCCTAATTAATTGTGTTAGCCATGAATCCAAAGAGAGTTAGTGCAATGCTTAGTGCTAATAAGAACAAAATAATTGCGATAGAGTTGAAGAAGGAAATAATTGAAAACGATGAGAGAGGAGTGCATGTAGTGAACTTAGCAAGCCAATAAGACCGAAGCATATCGACGATGTGCACTTTTTCTGTTTTAAAAACCCATTAAAAAAAATTTTGGCAGTTTTTTTTTTGGCTGAAACGGATTAATTATATTTCAATGGTAAAAATTTATTTGTAAAACGAATTAATCTCGTATTGCGAGTTTCTACTGTATACTGCCAAGCAGAGTCTGTCATGGAACGAATTTATCTCGTATTGCGAGTTTCTACTGTATACTGCCAAGCTGAGTCTGTCATGGAATGAATTAAACTCGTATTGCGAGTTTCTATTGTATACTGTCAAGCCGAGTCTGTCATGGAACGAATTAGAATCGTATTGTGAGTTTCTACTGTATACTGCCAAGCAGAGTCTGTCATGGAACGAATTATACTCGTATTGCAAGTTTCTACCGTATACTGCCAAGCTGAGTCTGTCATGGAATGAATTAAACTCGTATTGCGAGTTTCTACTGTATACTGCCAAGCCGGGTCTGTCAATAACAAAGCTCATGATATGGTAACAACTTTGCTCATCTCGGCATCTGATTAGGTGATGCACTCCACAGATTCAGACATAGAGTGCATCAGCCAATCAGGTACCGTGATGAGACAAGGCTATTGCCATAACATGAGTATTGTTATTGACAGACTGGGGTGGACGGAGGTTTTTTTAATGGTACTACACTGAGCACTCACCACTCAGGCGTCACTGAGCTCATCTTTAGGCTCCGATACTGCTCTCATGATCATGCATTAAAACCATACTCACCCCTCAGCTTATCGGATTGGGCGCTAAGGAGGATGAAAGCCACGGTATCTCCAGGGATCAACTCAAGATAAAGCTCAAGGACAAATTGACACCAGAGGATGTTGAGTGAGTATCCTATCTTTTTTTGTATCTACATAAGTCTCATTTACATATCTGATCTAAATACCTTCCTTATTTATTTGGGTAAATCTTACTGATAGCATTTTCTCACGGATCACCAAAATATTGACATAGGTGATAAGGTATGTAATGTACAACACGTTTGTGGTGGTTATATTTGGGGGACGGCCTTAGTTTGGCCACAGAGGCTCTTTAAATTTCTGGTAGGTGCCTCAAATTCTAAATCCACACAGATGTTAAGTTATGGTTAGGTTAAGATTGTTAGGTTAGGTTACGTTTATGTTATGGTTAGGTTAGGTTAGATTAGGTTCGGTTCAGTTAGGTCCGGTTATATAAGATTTTTACATTTTATTACCCAAAAGTTAGGGTTTTCAGCCTAAGATTTTTTTTCTGGATTTGGGTAATAAAATGTAAAAATCTTATATAACCGAACCTAACCTAACTTAACCTAACCATAACATAAACGTAACCTTAACCTAACCATAACTTAACATCTGCGTGGAGTTAGAATTTGAGGCACCTACCAGACTTTTAAAGAGCCTCTGTGGCCAAACTAAGGCCGTCCCCCAAATATAACCACCACAAACGTTTTGTACTCTATGTACTTCATCACCTATGTCAATATTTTGGTGATCCGTGAGGATATGCTATTAGTAAGATTTACCTTTATTTGTTTTATATAACATAAGTAATATGATGACAGATTCTCTGGTAAGTAATGTACCAGAGTGAATGAAAATTACAAGGAAAAAGTACGTGAAATGTAAAAGGAAAGCAAATTAAGTAATATAAGAAAGTAAAAGGATAGTAGATGAAAACTTTGGAATACAACTAAGAGAAGTTTAAGGAGGATCGAAGACTATTTGGGAAGGAAGTTGAGAATGAGAAAGGATGGTGAGCAAATGTGAGTACAGTCGGCCCCCCAAGGGTGCGCTTAATGTAGTCCGAACCCTTGCGCCCCCTTGGAAAAACGCACCCTTGGAAGTTAATAACCTATGGGAAATTCACTAATGTAGTCCGGGACTCTTGAGACTTACCCTTTTTTCGGCCAATAACCCCCGAAAAACATGATATAATGAAGGAATATACAGTACATATACACATGTGATTAAATATGATAGATACTGTACTGGTGGAAGCCATTACATTATCTAAGATGAAGGAGGAGGAGGGGGAATCCCACATCTGAGAGAGAGAGAGAGAGAAAGAGAGAGAGAGAGAGAGAGAGAGAGAGAGAGAGAGAGAGAGAGAGAGAGAGAGAGAGAGAGAGAGAGAGAGAGAGAGAGATATGACGTGATCACAACATGGCCGCCTGACAAAAGCTGAATTTCTTTTCGTATTTCCCGTCTTATACAGACGTGAGAAGAATGCAAAGAAAATCAGCGTAATTAAAAAGAAAGGACTAGTAACATCGGTAAAAATCTCACTTTGTGTTGCACTTCCTTCTTATTCACGTCTCTTGAAGGATAGAGGAACCGTAACACCAAGGAAGATGGGACCTACAAGGCGATACAAACCATAACAGGTCATAAGAAGAAGAAGAGGAAGAGGAGGAGGAGCAGGAGAAAGAAGAATTCCACATATGAAGCTTTAGGATGTTGAGTTCCTTAAAGGAGATCGAAGGAGGGAGATAAAGACGAATGGTGGAGAGAGAGAGAGAGAGAGAGAGAGAGAGAGAGAGAGAGAGAGAGAGAGAGAGAGAGAGAGAGAGAGAGAGAGAGAGACAGACAGACAGACAGACAGACAGACAGACAGACAGACAGAGAGAGAGAGAGAGAGAGAGAGAGAGAGAGAGAGAGAGAGAGACTGCTAACTGACAACGCATCAAGGACTGGTGGAGAATGGCGGGGTGTGTGTTGCCTTATCCCGTAGCGTGATTTTGCGCACGCTTTGAATTTTTTCGCACCCTTTGAACATAAGTGCCAAACCAGTACTGTCCACACCCTTGGAATTTCGCACCCTTGGGGGGTCGACTGTACAGTAGTCTAGCGCTCGGGTATGCAAGCCTAGGTTCCTGGGTTCGAATCCCCGTTTTTCGCTGACCACTTTTCATTCTTTGATATCATCATCGAGTGGCTAAAGACTACCCAAATTGCTGCCATATTGCCTTCAGACAGGACTTACAATGTTTATATGCCTCTGAGGCTGTAGCAGCGATTACCCTGGCATGTTCTCAACATAATCATAAGAAAATGTAAACATTCGAGGCGTCACTATAAAAAAAATCTGAAATACCTATGCCAAATAATGGGCGACGCAAGTCCATCTGTGCCTCCATAAGCCTACTGGCGCTAATGGTTAATGATATAGGGGAAAAAAGAAAAAAAGTAAAGGGAATGAGGTGAAGGGAAAGATGCTGAGAGAGAAAGAGGCTGTGAAAGGAAGATGGAAAGAATACTTTGAATAGTTAATGAATATTAAGAGTGAAGGTGAAGCAATTGTGACATGTATGGTAATGATGGTGGTGGGAAAGTTTGTGAGCAAGAGGAAATTAAAAGGGAGGAACTGATAGAGTTTAAATGTTTGGGAATAGTGTTATGCAAACATAAAGAGATGAAAAGAGAAATAAGAGAGAGGGCTGTGAAAGGCAGGTGTGTCAGGGTCACTTGCAAGGGTTATAAGAGGAAGGAATGTATCCATGGAGGTAAAGAGAAGGTTAAGGAACAGTATCATTCTCCTGCCAACATTGACATAAGTATTAAAGACTTGGAGATCGAATAGGGCACAGTAGTTAAAAGTGTGTGTTGTGCAAATGAGTTATAAGAGAGGAGTATGTGGCGTGACAAGATGGATGGTTAGACCATTGAAAGAAGTGGCATGAGACCTTGTGTAAATGGAGTGAAGCATTGTGTAGTGGAATTGGTGAAAAGAAATACTTTGAGGTGGTTAAGTCATATTGAGAGGAAGTAGGGTGCAGAATCTGTGAAAAAAAGTGTATGCTAGTGAAATTGAGAGTCCTATAGTGCATACCATATCAGGAAAGAAAATGCCATTTGCCAACCATCTCCCAAATTGTCTCAATGTGTGCATTGCTTTTACGAAACAAATAAGTAATCAATATAAAATAATGCTAAATACAACATAATTAATTCAAAATAACTATAATACATTGTATTTACATTTCTCCTAAACATAAATATATTTAACAAGTATTTTCTGTTTGTTGATAAAATGTCCATCTGCGTAATAAAATAGTACATCACACCAATATGTAAAAATGATACAAAAATCTCCCATTATCATGTTATAGTGTAATATATTACTGCTACTATTACTGCTACTACTACTTCTACTACTACTTCTACTACTACTTCTACTACTACTTCTACTACTACTTCTACTACTACTTCTACTACTACTACTACTACTACTACTACTACTACTAATACTAATACTAATACTAATACTACTACTACTACTACTACTACTGCTGCTGCTACTACTACTACTACTACTACTACTACTACTACTACTACTACTACTACTACTACTACTACTACTACTACTAATAATAATAATAATAATAATAATAATAATTATTCTACTATTACTGCTACTGCTACTGCTACTACTACTACTACTACTACTACTACTACTACTACTACTACTACTACTGCTACTACTACTACTGCTACTACTACTGCTTCTGCTACTGCTACTGCTACTACTACTACTACTACTACTACTACTACTACTACTACTTTATCTCTTCTCTATTTATCTTTATTTCCCACATCTCATTTCTTTATCTTTCGTCCTTGTGGCTTTATAAAGAAGAGATTATGTTATAAACACCATCTGAAAATGTATTTAT
>JAPQNM010000001.1:4808596-4818635 GCA_029783475.1 Metacarcinus magister | reverse complement strand
CCGCTCCTCTCCTCTCTCTCTCTCTCTCTCTCTCTCTTCTCTTCTCTCTTTGTTAAAAAAAAAAAGTCTTAGTTAAGTTACCACATAGGACAAGTTTAATTATTCGTATTTATTTTTTTTATAAGGAAAAACATAAGGAGGAAAGGAGGAGGAGGAGGAAGTAGGAGGAGGAGGAGGAGGAGGAGGAGGAAGAGGAGGAGGTAGAGGAGGAGAGGAGGAAGGAGGAGGATGAGGGAAGGAGGAGGAGGAGGAGGAAGGAGGAGAGGAGTAGGAGAGGAGGAGGAGGAGGAGGAGAGGAGGAAAGAGAGGAGGGGAGGAGAGATGGGAGAAGGAGGGAGGAGGAGGTAGGAGGAGGGGAGGACGGGGATGGGAAGGAGAGGAGGGAGAGGAGAGGAAGGAGAAAGAGGAGGAGGAGGAGGTAGGAAAGAGAAGGAAGGAGGAGGTAGGAGGAGGAAGAGGAAAGGAAGGAGAGGAGGAGGAAGGGAGGAGGAGAGAGGAGGAGGGAGGAAGGAGGAGGAGGAGGGAGGAGGAGGAGAGGAGGAGGAGGGAAGGGAGGAAGAAGGAGGAGGAGGAGAGGAGGAGGAGGAGAAGGAAGAAAGGAGGAGGAGGAGAGAGGAGGAGAGGAGGAGGAAGGAGGAGGAGAGGAGGAGCAGGAAGAGAGGGGAGAGGAAGGAGGAGGAGGAAGGAGAAGGAAGGGAGCAGAGAGAGAGAGAAGGGAGGAGAGAGGAGAAGGAGGAGGGAAGGAGAGGAGGAGGAGAGGAGGAGGAGGAGAGGAGGAGGAGGAGGAGGAGGAGGAGGAGGAGAGGAGGAGAGAGGAGAGAGGAGAGGAGGGAGAGAGAGGAGGGAGAGAGAGGAGAAGGAGGAGGGAGGAGAGGAGGGAGTAGGAGAGGAGGGAGGAGGAGGAAGGAAAGGAGGAGGAGGTAGGAGGAGGGAAGGAGGAGGGACGGAGGAGGTATGGAGGAGAGAGAGGAGGAGAGGAGAGAGAGGAAGGAGGAGGAGAGAAGGAGAGGGAGGAGAGAGAGGAGGAGGAGGGAGGAAAGGAGGAGAGAGGAGGAGGAGGGGAGGAAAGGAGGAAAGAGGAGGAGAGGAGAGGAAGGGAGGAGAGGAGAAGGGAGAGAGGAGTGAGGAGGAGGAGGAAGAGGAGGAAGGAGAGGAAGGAGAGGAGAGGAGAGGAGGAGAGAGGAGAAGAAGGAGGAGGAAGAAAGGAGGAGGAGGAGGAAAGGAAAAGGAGAGAGAGGAGAGGAGGAGGAGGAGAAGGAGGAGGAGAGAAGGGAAGGAGGAGAGGAGGGGAGGAGAAGGAAGGAGGAGGAGGAGGAGGAGAGGGAAGAAAGGAGGAGGAGGAGAGGGAGGAGGAGGAGAGGAGCCAGGAGGAGAGGAGAGGAAGGAGGAAGAGGAGAGGAGGAGGAGAGGAGACAGAGAGAGAGGAGAGAGAAGAGAGGAGGAGGAGGAGGAGGGTAGAGGAGTGAGAGGAGGAGGAGAAGGAGAGGAGGAGGAGGAGAGGAGGAGGAGAGAGGAGGAGAGGGAAGGGAAAGGAGGAGGGAGGAGAGAGGAGGAGGGAGGAGGAGGAGAGGAGAGGAGGAGGAGGAGCGAGGAGGGAGGGAGGAAGAGGAGAGAGAGGAGAGGAGGAAGGGGAGGAGGAGGAGGAGGAGAGGAGGAGGAGAGGAGGAGAGAGGGAGGAGGAGGAAGGAGGAGGGAGGAGGAGAGAGAGGAGGAAGAGGAGAGGAGAGAGAGAGGAGGAGGAGGAGAGGAAAGGAGGGAGGAGGAGGGGAGGAGGAGGAGGAGGAGAGAGGAGAGAGGGGAGTACGGAGGGGAGGAAGGGAGGAAGAGGAGGAGGAGGGAGAGGAGGGAAGGAGGAGAGGAGGCCAGGAGGAGAGGAGGAGGAAGAGGAGGAAGGAGGAGGAGGGAGGAGAGGAGGGAGAGGAGAGAGGAGGAAGAGGAGAGAGGAGAGGAGGAGGGAGGAGGAAGGAAGGAGGAGAGGAGGAGGAGAGGAGGAGGAGGAGGAGAGGGAGGAGGAGGACAGAGGAGGAAGGAAGAGGAAGGAGAGCAGAGGGGAGGGAGGAGGAGAGGAGGAGGAGGAGGAGGAAGGAGGAGGGAGGAGGGAGGAGGAGAGGAGGAGGAGGAGGGAGGAGAGGAGGGAGGAGAGGTAGGAGGAGAGGAGGAAGAGGAGGGAAGGCAGGGAGGAGGAGTAGGAGGAGGAGAGAGGAGGAGGAGGAGGAGGAGAGGAGAGGAGGAGGAGGGGAGGAGAGGGAGGAGGAGGGGAGGAGAGGAGGAAAGGAGGAGGGCGGGAGGAGGAGGAGGAGCGAGGGGAGAGGAGGAGGGAGAGGAGGAGGAGAGAGGAGGGAGGAGAGGAGGAGGAGGGGGAGGAGAGGAAGGAGGAGGAGGAGGAGAGGAGGCGAGGAGGACGAGAGGAGGAGGAGAGAGGAGGAGGAGGAGGGAGAGGAGGAGGACAGGAGGGAGAGAGAGGGAGGAGGAGGGAAGGAGGGAGGAGGAGGAGAGGAGGAGGAAGGGGAAGAGTGAGGGGAGGAGGAGGAGGGGAGGGGGAGGCGAGGAGGAGACAAGGAGGAGGAGGAGGACGGAGGAGGAGAAGAGAAGGGGATTGGAGGAGAGAGGAGGAGAGAAGGCGGAGGAGGAGGAGGAGACGGAGGAGAGCGTGAGGAGGAGGGAGGAGGAGCGAGGAGGCACGAGAAGGAGGGAGTGAGCGAGGAGAGGAGGAGGACGGAGGTAGGAGGAGAAGGAGGGAGGAGAGGAGGAGGAGGAAGACGGAGGAGGAGGAGGAGAGACCAGGAGGAGGAGGAGGAAGGAGGCGGAAGGAGAGAGGAGGAGGAAGGGGAGGAGGAGGAGGGGGAGGTAGGAAGGAGAGGAGAGAAGAGGACGGTGAGGAGAAAGCGGAGGAGGAGAGAGGATAGTGACGGAGGAGGACAGCGAGGAGAGGGGCAAGGAGAGGAGGCAGGAGGAGGAGAGGCAGGAGGCAGGAGCAGGAAGCAGGAGGAGGAGAGTACGGAGGAGGAGGAGGAGAGGCAGGGAGGAGGCAGCAGGAGAGAGTGAGGAGGCAGGAGAGCAAGGAGGGAGAAGGACGAGGAGGAGGAGGAGGAGGAGGGAGAGGAGGAAGAGGAAGAAGAGGAGGAGGAGGAGGATGGGAGGAGGGCGATGAGAAGGAGGAGGAGAGGAGGAGGAGGAGGCGGACAGAGGAGGAAGGAGCTGAGGAGCAGTAGAGACGAGCGTGCGAAAGGAGGGAGGAGGTAGGACGGAGGGCAGGAGGTAGAGAGTGAGAGGAGGAAGAGAGGAGAACGGGAGGAGGAGGAGGAGGAAGGAGAGAGAGGAGGAGGAGGAGGGGTAGGAGGAGGAGAAGGGAGGAGGAGGAGGAGGAGGAGGAGAGGAGGAGAGGACGGAGGAGGAGGAGAGGAGGAGGAGGAGGAGGAGAAGAGGATAGGAGAGGAGGAGGAGGAGGAGGTAGGAGGGAGGACAGAGGAGGTGAGAGGAGGCTCAGCGACAGAGGGTTGGGAGGAGGAGAGGAGGATGAGAGGAGGAGGAGGAGGGGGAGGAGGAGGAGGAGGAGGTAGGAGAGGAGGAGAGGAGGGGAGGCAGAGGAGGAAGGTAGGCGAATGAGGGGCAGGGAGAGGTAGGCGGAGAGAGAGAGGTGAGGAGAGGAAGAGCGAGGAGGCGGAAGAAGGAGGCGAGAGGAGGGAGGAGGAGGAGGCAGGAGGAGGAGCAGGGAGAGGAGGAGAGGAGGGATGGAGGAAAGGAGGAGAGAGGAAGAAGAGAAAAGACAGCGAGGGAGGACGGAGAGCGAGGTAGGAGGAGAGAGTAGAGAGGAGGAGAGAGGAGGGGACGAGGAGGAGGAGGGAGGAAAGCGGCAGGAGGGAGGCGAGAGGAAACGGAGGAGGAGGAGGAGGATGAGGAGGTGAGGAGGAGGGGAGGAGGAGGAGGAGAGGGAGGAAGGCGGAGGAGAGGAGGAGCGAGGAAGGAGGAGGAGGCGGAGGAGGTAGGAGGAGATGGAGAGGAGGAGGAGAGGAGGAGCAGGAGGGAAGGAGGTAGAGGAGGGAGGAAAAGAAAGAAAGGAGGAAGAGGAGCAAGAACGGAGAGGAAGAGCGAGAAAGAAGAAAATAGGAAGGAGAGGAGGGGAGAGGAGAAGGCGGAAGAGAGAGGAGGAGGCAGGAGAGAGAGAGGCAGGAACGAGGAGAGGCGAGGAGGAAGGAGGGAGAGGAGGAGGGAGGAGCGGAAGGAAGGGAGTACAGGAGGAGGGAGAGGAGGAGGAGAGGTGGAGGAGGAGGAGGAGGAGCAGGCAGGAGAGAGGAGGAGGAAAGGGAGGGAGGAGGAAAAAAGAGGAAAAGGAAGGAAGAGAAAAGAAAAGGGAAGAAAGGAAAAGGAAGGAAAAAAAAGGAGGAGGAGAGGAGGAAGAGGAGGAGGGAAGGAGGAGAGGGAGGGGAGAGGAGGAGGAGGAGGAGGAGAGGAGGAGGAGAAAGGAGGAGAAAGGAAAAGAAGAGAAGAGTGAGGAGGAGAGAGAAGGAGGAGAAGGAGGAGGAGGAGGAAAGGAGGAGAAGAGGAAGGAGGAGGAGGGAAGAGGAGGAGAGGAGGGAGCAGAGGAAGAGAGGAGGAGGAGAGGAGGAGGAAGAAGAGGAAGGAGGAGGAAAGGAGGGAGGGGAGGAGGAGGAGGAGAGAGAGGGAAGGGAGAGGAGAGGAAGGAGGAGGAAAAGAGGAAGGAAAACAAAGCAGGAAAAAGAGAGTACAGAGAAGAAAAAAGAAGGAGGGAGGAAAGGAGGAGAAGAGGGAAGAAGGGAGGAAAGAGGAGGGAAGAGAGAGAGGAAATAAAGAAGAGGAAGAAAGAAAGAGAGGGAAGGAAGAGGAGAAAGAAGGAGAGGAGAGAGGAGGAAAGAGAAGGAACGAATAGGAAAAAGAAGAAGAAGAGAAGAACGAGGAGGAGGAAAGAAGAGGAAGAACAGAGGAAGGAAGAAGAAGAAAGAGGAGAAGAGGAAGAAAGAAGAAGAAGAAAGAAGAGAAGAAAGAAGAGAAGAGAAGAAATGAAGAAGAAGAGGAGGAAGAAGAGAGAAAAGAAGAAAAAAAGAAAGAAGAAAAAGGAGAGGGGGGGAAGAGGAGGAAAGAAAGAAGAAGAAAGAAGATACAAGCGAGGAAGAGGGGAGAAAGAAGACGGGGAGATGAAGAAGAAGAGAGAAGAAGAAGAAGAAAAAAGAGAAGAAGAAAGAACCAAGAAGCAGAAAGAAGGAATAAGAAGAAAAGAAAGGGAAGAAGAAAGAAGAAGAAGAATGAAAAGAAAAGGATAAAGAAGAAGAAAGAAAAAAAAGAAGAAGAAGAGAAGAAAGAAGAAAAAGAAGAAGCAAAAGAAGAAAAAGAAAAGAGAAGAAAAGAAGAAAGAAAGAAAAGAAGAAGAAAAGGAGGATAAGAGAAGCGGAAATAAAATTTAAAAAAGAAAAGAAAGAAGAGAAATAGAGAAAAAAGAAAAGAAAAGAGGAAGAAAAGAAAGAAGAAGAAGAAAGAAAGGAAAGGAAGAGGGGAGAAGAAGAAATGAGGAAGAAAAAGAAAAAACGAGAGAGAAGAAGAAGAAAGGAGGGAAGAAAGAGAAGCAGATAGACAGAGAAAACACGAAAAAAAGGAAGAAAAAAAGAGGAGGGAAGAAAAAAAAGAAGAAGAAAGAAAGAAAGTAACAGACAGAAGAAGAAAGAAGTAAAGAAAGAAGAGAAGTAACAGGAAGAAGAAGAAAAGAAAAGAAGTAGAACAACGAAGCAGAAAAGGCTAAAAAAGAAGAAAAAAGAAGCAAAAAAGAAAGAGAAGAAGAAAGGAGGAAAAAAGAAGAAAAGAAGAAGAAGTAGAGAGAAGAAGAGGAAGAAGAGGAAATGGGAAGAAAGAAAGAAAAGAAGATAGAAGAAGAACAAAAGGACGAAAAAAAAGAAAGAACGAAGGAGGAAGCAAGAAGAGAGAAAGAAAAGAAGGAAGGAGGAAAGAAAAGCAGAAGAAGAGAAAAAAAGAAGAAAGAAAAGAACGAGAAGAGAGAAAAAGAAAGAAAAGAAAGAGAAGAATAAGAAAAGAAAAAAAAGACAAGAAACAGAAGAAAGAAGAAAAGGAAAAAAGAGAAAGAAAGGGAAGAAAAACAGGATGAGGAAAAGAAGAAGAAGAAGAGAAGGAAAATGCAAAAGAAAGAGGAAAAAAAAGACGAAAGAAAAAAACAAAAAAGAAGAAGAAGAGAAGAAGAAGAAAGATAAAAAGAGAGAAGAAAAGAGAAAACGAAGAAAAGGAAAAAAAACGAACGAAGAGGAAAAAAAAGAAAAACGAAAGAGAAGAAAGAGGAGAAGAAAAGAGAAAGAAGAAAAGAAGAAAGAAAGAAGAAGAAAAAAAGAAAAGAAAGAGAAAAAGAAGAGAAGAAGAGGAGAAACAAGAGGATATAGAGGATGAAAAAGAAAGAGGATAAAAAAAAAAAAATAGTTATTGAGAGAGAAGGGGGAAGTGAAATGGAGGAAAGAGAGGAAATAATTAAGGAAAAAGGAATAATAGGAGGGAATAATAGGGAAGGAGGAAAGTGACAAATGGGGGGGAAGGAGGGAATTAATGAGGAGTGCGAGAGAATGCTCGATGAGAGAGAGAGAGAGAGAGACGAGACGAGAGAGTAGAGATGAGATGAGGAGGAGAGAAGCAGAGCGAGGCACGAGAAGCGAGAGAGGGAGAGAGGGGAGGAGATGAAGCGAGGAGGGTGACGGGGAGAGGATGAACTGGGAGAAGCGAGGGGAGAGCGAGAGTTGATGTGGAGATGGCGGGAGGGAAGGGGAAGAATGAGAAGAGCCGAGATGGAGAAGGAGGGGAGAGAGGGTCGGGTAAATGTGAGGAGGGGGGAGCTGAGAATGAGAGAGGTTAAACCGTCGGCGCGAGAGGCCCAGAGAACATCGGAGACGGCTCGTTAAGATCACAATCACATCCGATATATTAATGTCTCTGCCACCTTGCCTTCCCCCTCTTCCCTCCTCCTCCCCTCCTCCTCTTCCTCTCCTCTCCTCTTCTTCTTATTCTTCCCTCAATATTTGTAGATTTGTTATATATATTTAGCAAGTAATAAGTTGTCACCATCTATTCCTATATGCCTCGTCCTTCTTCTCTTCTTCTTCCTCCTCCTCCTCCGCCTCCTCCTCCTTAGTTTCTTATATAAATAATACGAAATATAATTAAACTGTGTCTTGTAAACTTACACTTTTTATTAAACAGAGAGCACGAGAGAGGCAAAGAGACGGTTGAGAGAGAGAGAGAGAGAGAGGAGCCAGAGAGCGAAGAGAGAGAGAGAGAGAGCGAGAACGACGACGAGAGAGAGAGAGATAGACAGCCTCACAATAGAACACTAACACAGGTGGTCCCAGTATTGTTATTCAGACACGACGGTGGTCTTTCTCTCCCCTCCTCACTTTCCTCCTTCACTCCCTCCTCTAACCCAAACGCCTCTCTACCCTCCCTTCCCTTCCTACCCTTTCCGCTACCTCTCCTTCCATTATCACAGTACACCCATCCTATCACGCACACAGCATCACGCACACGCACGCACACACACACACCACACCACACGTACGCACGCACGACACAGCTGAACATCTTGAGGAGATAGGCTAAGAAATGAGTCACAAAGAGAGAGAGAGAGAGAGAGACGAGAGAGATGGAGAGAGAGAGAGAGTGAGAGAGAGTAGAGAGAGAGAGAGAGATAACATACACAGTAACACATAGCTGATGATACAAATCCTAATAATATAATCTATAAATATTAAGGTACATTTGCGGTAAATAAACAGTGAACAGGTGATGTAAGGAAATGGCAGGTGACGTACACAAATACCTTATACTTAGGTGACAGGTGAGGGTGACAGGGTGAGAGGGGAGAGGGAGAGAAAGTGATGAGGTGATGAGTGGAGGAGGGAAGGGAGAAGAGGATCATTGAGGAGTGAAGAGGGAGAGGGAGGGAGGGAGGAGGGAGAGAAAAATAATGGGGGAGTGAGTAGATGATGGAGGGAAGGAGAGAAAGGAGGGAGGGAGGAGGGAAGAGGGAGGGAGAATAATGTGCAGTGGAAGCATACTTTTCCTCTTATCCAAGGGAGAAAAGGAGATGAGCAGTGTGAATTAGAGAGAGGAGGAGAGAGAGAGAGAGGAGAGAGAGAGAGAGAGAGAGAGAGAGAGAGAGAGAGAGAGAGAGAGGAGAATGATACTAATACTAATAACATAACGACAATAATACATAACAACTAAAATAATAATAATAATAATAATATAATAATCAATAATAATAATAATAATGAATAATATATAATATATAATTAATAATAATAACAAAACAAGTCGCCAAAAAAACACTATATATGTTAGTTTGTTTCCATAAAAAATGAAAAAATTAATAAAAATGAAAAAGTGAATCAAAACGATATATTGCTTTTATTTCGCATCAGTTGAACACGTGAACAAAAGTGAACAAAGTGTGCATGCATGTTATCCTTGGGCGCGGGCCGTTGAAGTGTAGGGGGTGCCGTGCCCTCGCCCTAGGGATGGGGGGCGTGACCTGTCTGGGTGAGGCGAGGTGTGTGACCTCTTCTGGGAGGGGACGTGACCTACCTTAACTAGGGGCAGAGCAAGGGACAGTCTCAGTGGCGTGGCAGGGCGTGGCAGGGGCGTGGCAGGGGTAGGAGCAGGGAAATACAAGGTTACCACCCCCACAATGAGAATGAAGGGCAGGGAAGGCAACACCCCTACCACCACCACACACAACCTAAGTGTACGACTGACTGACTGACGACTGACTGACTGACTGATGATGACTGGCAAAGTATTATTCATCCTAAACTATTATATTGTATTGATATCAGCAGGGTAAGGACAGGGGCAGGGTATGCAAGGGACAGTAGACAGTGTTCATCCTCTACAGTAACAGCAGGAGCAGGGAAAGTGAAGGAATGTAGGTATCCTGTAGTAGTAGTAGTAGTAGTAGTAGTAGCAGTAGTGCAGTAGTAGTAGTAGTGTAGTAGAATAGTATAGTAGTAGAAGCAGGAGGGAAAGACAGATACAGACACCCCAACACCCCCCAACACCACCCCCAACACCACCAGCACTACACCACCCACCACCACCACCACCCCCATCATCATCGTCATCATCAATGTCCCTGCCTGGTCCCTGGGTGGCACGTTTTTAATCCAATAGTCTTGGAAAGCCTTCAGGGAACACCTCCACTAAATTATGCAGACAGCAACTCTTGGCGAGACGTGGCTCCTGAGGGCAAGGTAATCTATTGGACTACGACGCAACATTCATCAGCCAATCACCGCCCTCCTTCCACCCTCCCATGAATCTTGGTTGGCCAATTACCGTCACGTGTCTCAAGGGTAGCCAATCACAAGCCGAGAAAAGCGCGGGAAAATGCTAGTGCCGAGAGCGGGGACACCAATTTCTCGTGCGTAACAAATTTTTAATCCGATTTCTGTAGCGCTAATCGGGCAGTCCTGAGAGGAATTGAGTTAAGGGTCGTTAGCGTCAATTGGCAGGTGGGTGACAGGGCTCGCTTAGGGCCCGCCGCCCCCTGTGTCACCTAGCACCGCCCCTCAACCCCTAGCCCCGCCGCCCGCCCGTCACAGCAGACAGCACGCAGGGTTTTTCACCGCTCTGATTACGACAGATTCACAGCACAACAGCGACGGTGGTGGTGGTGGTGGTGGTGGTGGTGGTGGTGGTGGTGGTGGTGGTGGTGGTGGTGGTACTGGCCTGACGGAATAAAAAATAATCACATTGACAAGAGCCGGCCACTTTACCCTCAAATTATCGCTGATTTCTGAACACTGTCGCCCGCACCTAACACGCTGACAAGACACCTCTGCTCAAAGCGTAATTACTGCCCACTTTTCAACACAAACCCTCGCTCTAAACTCTAAACCATAATATGTATTCCTGCACTGCCATCCCACCCCGCCTTAACGCAACCCAACTTACCGCCGCCTCCCACGGCCGCGGACAAATTCCAGCCCTTGTTCCTGCCTCGCTAGGGCCGCGGGGAGAAGACGCTGGTTGTCTC
>JAPQNM010000001.1:4788596-4793596 GCA_029783475.1 Metacarcinus magister | reverse complement strand
CTTCTTCTTCCCTCTCATGCTCCCTTCTCCCCTTTCCCTCCCTTCCTTCCTTCCTCCCTGCCTTCCATCTCCTCTAAGACGCTGTTAGGGATCTCTCTCCCTCTCTTACCTCCTTCCTTCTTCTACCTTTCCTCCCTTCCCCCCCTCCACCCCCCTGCCCCCCCCTCGCTAAGACGCTGTTAGGGGTTACTCAATTATTCACTCGTTCAGGGATTTACTGCTCAACTTATAACAGTGAATGCATCAACCTTCCCTGACTCCCTGCTTAAGGTTAAATGTCCCTACCCCTTACCTACCCCCTGATACTACCCCCCCCCTTACCCCTGATACTACCCCCCCTACCCCTGTACTATACCCTACCCCTGATACTACTACTACTACCCCTTACCCCTGATACTACTACCCCTTACCCCTGATACTACTACTACTACCCCTTACCCCTGATACTACTACTAGAAGAAGAAGAAGAAGAAGAGGAAGAGGAATAATAAGTAAAGGAAGAAACTAAAGAAATAAACAAAATAAACCATATAAATAAAAGAAATGAACTATACAAAAAAAAAACTCATGAACGATACATAAAGAGAGACAAGTAGACGATAAATAAATAAAAACCTTACGAAACATATATAAAGTGAACGAAGCTTAGTGATGCAAGGCCACAAATCTTGCCCCGCCCTTAAGGAGTCGAACCCAGGGCTGTTGATTTCCCTAGCGCCTTCAGGTTCCGGTAGCCAGGAGCTGCACGCATCAAGACGACAGGGCGGAGGAGGAGGAGGAGGAGGAGGAGGAGGAGGAAGATGAGGAGAAGGAGGAACGAAGAGGAGTTTCAAACCTCAAATGAAGATAATTGGTCAGGAAGAGGAAGAGGAAGAGGATGAGGAAGAGGAGGAGGAGGAGGAAGAGGAGGAGAAGGAGGAGAGAGGAGGAGTTTCAAACCTCAAAAGAATATAATTGATCACTATTTACTTGTTATAGAGGAGGAGGAGGAGGAGGAGGAGGAAAAGGAGGAAGAGTTTTAAAAAGCGTACATTGTCTATCGCCTTTTAATCCCATAACAAAAGGCTTCTCATGGAAATAATAATAATAATAATAATAATATATCATTTAGTATCATTTGTCTATAAGATTGGAAGTGAAATATATAAACATAACATTCCTTCCCTCATATTTACTCATTTTTTTCCCTTAATAAACAACAAAACATTATAAAAACATTACAGAACAATCATAAAACAATTATAATACTTTTAGAAAGCCAAGAAAACATTAATAAATAAATAAATCAAGAAACAAAAGGTGTCACCTGGACTGGACTTGGGTTGGGAGTCTATACTTATAATTATATTGAATGGAATCTATAACATATATCCATGCGTTACATATTGATTACAATTCTAATTATTTTCTCTTTCTTTTTATCTACATTTTGTATAATATTGATGTGTAGTTGAATAATAGTAATAATCTGATACTCTGATAATCTTCTTCTTCCTCTTCTAGAGAGTGAAACACAGCTTGGAAAGACCTTTCAATCCCGGTGGTAATATTTCTTGCTTTCACACCTTTTTCCTTCCTTTCTAAGTGTATTTGAGTGATACAGGAGCCGTAACACATCATTACGCACCATGTACAGTGGAAGGATAGCGAAGAAACACTGTATATTAAGTGTAATAAGTGTAACAACAGTAACATGGCGGCCACAGTGTTCATCACGTATATATTAAACGAAATTTGAAAACTTTATTACACACAGAGAAGCAATTATATGTACTTGAAAAAATCGAGTGAAACACCTAACTCGTTACTACATAAATACTTGTTATATTTGATTCGTGTTTATTTCGTGAAAAAATATTTATTTTGAAGCTAATCATAGAATCGATAAATAGAAAAAGACAATAATAGTGAAATTAAACCAATGTAAACCATAAAATAGAACATATAAAAATTATTCAAACCGAAAGTAAAGCCTAAATAGACCATAACACAAAGAAAAACGGAAAAAATAACGAAAAAATGTGAAAAAAACACATTAATTATTTGTTTACATCCAAGAGTGTTCATTATAGTGTATTAGGTACATTAAAAGCAGTGTTAGGACATGATCACCTGCAAGGATAGAGATGAAGGTGAGTGTGTTGTGTTGTGGTGTGTTGTGAGGGTGTTAAAGTGTGTTGTGGTGTGTTGTGTTGTGCTGTGCTGGGTCACGTAGGCATGTGCGGTATCCACAAAAATACCGGTACAGCAGGTATCGATAAAACATTTTATACCGGTATCACGTAGGCCTGTGCGGTATCGATCAAAATACGCTATATTTCAACTACGTAAACGCTCTATATAGTAACTGAACAATATATAGTACGTTATTAATACGTAGTAATAGTAGTAATAGTAGTAGTAGTAGTAGTAGTAGTAGTAGTAGGTAAACAGTTATATACGTAGCATAAATCAACACATATAATTATAATATAAATTAAACTGTAGTGAACATTTACCTGAAGAAGTAGCTGAAGGAGCACACACACACACACACTTGATAAATAGTGTGTGTTTGAGTGTGTTGCTGGTCGAGCATTCCTGTAAAGTGTTATATATTAGCTCAAACGTAAAATTATAATAATAATAATAATGATAATAATAATATTAATAGTGACTAGAAAAAATAATTATATATGATAATGTAGATTACCAAATAACATAAACATAGAGGAGGAGGAGGAGGAGGAGGAGGAAGAAGAGGAGGAGGAAGGAAGAAGAAGACGTAACATCTTAATTACAACAATATTCTTTTGTTTTTCTCACTCAAGAGATGTAAGGTAACCTCTCTCTCTCTCTCTCTCTCTCTCTCTCTCTCTCTCTCTCTCTCTCTCTCTCTCTCTCTCTCTCTCTCTCTCTCTCTCTCTCTAAGCCTAACTCTCTTCATTTTCTTTACTCTACCCTTGATAACCCTAATTGTTATACTCTCTCTCTCTCTCTCTCTCTCTCTCTCTCTCTCTCTCTCTCTCTCTCTCTCTCTCTCTCTCTCTCTCTCTGACTGACTGTTTGACTGACTGACTGACTGACTGACTGACTGACTGACTGACTGACTGACTATAGGACTTCTGTAGGAACATAATTTCCGTCCAGTCAGCCTCTGAGTGTGGATAATAGCAATGATTTCCCTCGCGTGTTGTGATTAATGAAAGTTTTGGTCAGGTCAGCTGTAGGACGTGACTCTCTCTCTCTCTCTCTCTCTCTCTCTCTCTCTCTCTCTCTCTCTCTCTCTCTCTCTCTCTCTCTCTCTCTCTCTCTCTCTCTCTCTCTCTCTCTCTCTCTGAGGCAAGTAGATAATATTATTAGTTTCATCTTTTCTTTTCTTTTCTTCCTAAATTAATCCCAGTTAATCCAACCCCGTACATACATACATACATACATACACACACACACACACACACACACACACACACACACACACACACACACACACACACACACACACACACAGAAGAGGTAATAATGGCAAAATATTAAAATATATTCAGAAAAAACTGGAAAAATATAAACACACACACCTTCCCTCCTCCTCCTCCTCCTCCCTCCTCCTCTTCTTATTCTTCGGTAATTACCCTTGGATAATTAAGGTTTTCTTAATTACTGTTGCCTCATAATAATAATATCTCACGCTAAGGAGATACATATATTTCCATTCTCTCTCTCTCTCTCTCTCTCTCTCTCTCTCTCTCTCTCTCTCTCTCTCTCTCTCTCTCTCTCTCTCTCTCTTCTCTCTCTCTCTCTCTCTCTCTCTCTCTCTCTCTCTCTCTCTCTCTCTCTCTCTCTCTCTCTCTCTCTCGCCATGGGATTAGAAGGTAACAGTCAAGGAACAAAGAGAAGTGGAGGAGGAGGAGGAGGAGGAGGAGGAGGAGGAGAGTGAAGAAACACGACCCAAACCTCTCACTCACAACCCAAGGGAAAACTCTCTCTCTCTCTCTCTCTCTCTCTCTCTCTCTCTCTCTCTCTCTCTCTCTCTCTCTCTCTCTCTCTCTCTCTCTCTCTCTCTCTCTCACACAAAGAAAAATTACTGTATTTTTTTTTACTACATCCAAAACAAATAAATAAATAAATAAACAAATAAATAAATAAATAAACTATTTAATAAATGTATTAATAAATTTAAGTCAATAATTACACGCCTAACACAAACCTAACTTAACCTAAACCTAACCTATAAATAGCTAGATAAGATAGATAGTTTGTAATTTAATTTTATTCATTATTTACTAATACACTTTGTGAATCTGTATCAAATAACATTCTCCAACCTTCCTAATCTTATAACGTTTCAATAAATAACAGTTTTTTACATATAAGACAAGCTAGCAGAGACCTTCAATAAATATGTATACAAAAATAATATATACCTATATATATATATATATATATATATATATATATATATATATATATATATATATATATATATATATATATAAATATATGTATATATATTCTTTTATTTTTTTACATTAAAAGGCACTGGCCAAAAACATGTTCAAAAAGATCCCGCTTGTCATTACTGTAGTGTACATAGCCTTCCTTTCACCTTCTTAAATGCTGCTGCATCAAGATAAGGCTCACTACAATTAGGTATATAGAGGCAGAAAACAATTCAATTCTCACTGCCCGGTCGGTCATGACCGGCCGATCATAATCTTCACTACTGACTCTGTCACCGGTGCCAATGGCCATGGAAGTTATTTATTTTCATTTAAAAAATGTAATGCAGTACTTTTATTGCAGTGTCAAGCTCCATCAAGAGGATAGGATAGCTATCCGTAACCCGCGTATACTCCTACACACGACACGTTACCCCGTAAGGTACACATATAGTCTTAACTTGCACGAGTATTGTTGTAATGACTGTTACAGTTCAAAGCAGTTCATAACTAAGCCTTACCACACGTTTAACCATTCAACAGACTCTTGTGGATTTGTAAAATCAATTGCAACCTATCGTGTAT
>JAPQNM010000001.1:4756096-4783596 GCA_029783475.1 Metacarcinus magister | reverse complement strand
GTAGTAGTAGTAGTAGTAGTAGTAGAATGATTACTACAATAATTTAATTTATTTCTCTCCAGCTGGAAGGAAGGAAGGAGAGACAAGAAAAAAATTAAATTATAAGGTTATACTTGTATTTCATTTGTCAAGTTGTCTATTTGTTTTAAGAAATCAAATATTATTAATAAATATATTAATAAAACACATTATTATTATTATTATTATTATTATTAGTAGTAGTAGTAGTAGTAGTAGGAACAAGAAGGTAGAACAAACAGCAGTAGGAGAGAGAGAGAGAGAGAGAGAGAGAGAGAGAGAGAGAGAGAGAGAGAGAGAGAGAGAGAGAGAGAGAGAGAGAGAGAACACACGAGAGAACACGCCAGAGAGAAAGAGATAGAGAGAGAGAACGCTCCCGAGATCAAGAGAGAGAAAGAGAAAGAAAGAAAGAGAGAAAGAGAAAGAAAGAGAGAGAGAACGCTCGCTCCGTTGGCAACACCGCTACTACCAGAAGCTTGATTTCCTAAGAGACTTAAAGAATATTTCACAGGCACAAATGTTTTCCTGGCTTCCCCTCGCTCGCTTCAACGGTGCTGGGATGAAGATTAAGCGTCTACAGGAGGAGGAGGAGGAGGAGGAGGTGGAGGAGGAGGTGGAGGAGGAGGAGAAGGAGAAGGAGGTGGTGGAGGAGGAGGAGGAAGAAAAGTCTCTAAACATTGCAAGTAGCTAAGTGAAACGAAGTAGTACAATTCTATTCTCTCTCTCTCTCTCTCTCTCTCTCTCTCTCTCTCTCACTGACTCCCTCTTTCTTTCTCTCTTTTTTTAATAGTGAGGCAAATCAACGTGAGAGAGAGAGAGAGAGAGAGAGAGAGAGAGACACACACACACACACAATACAAACACTAGTCAACACTTTCCTTAATGTTGAGATGAAGGGAACAGAATAAACATTACTTTAGAAGGGAGCACATTTAATTAATATACATTGCACTATGTACGAAGGTAATTATACACAAATATATATACAACATTCAGCTAACTAACGCCTTCTGTCCGTCTGTCTGTCTGTCTATCCATAGGTCTATATAATTATTACATTGTATGGGCTTACAGCACCAAACACTCTACTAACTAATACCTTCTGTCCGTCCTTAGGCCTATAGAAACACATTGTATTCCTAGGCCTATGTAATTACATTGTATGGGCTTAATTGTAGCACCAAACTAACACTTGATAATAAGGCACCAAGCTAATGAAGGCAGGTGTGGGTTAGGTCAGGTTAGGTTAGGTTAAGTTAGGTCAGGTCAGGTCAGGTTAGGTTAGGTAAAGGTTAAGTTAGGTTTAATATTGGATGAAAAGGACAATGTTGGAGAGAGAGAGAGAGAGAGAGAGAGAGAGAGAGAGAGAGTAACCTGTTGAGATTCAGTATACAAACAAAGTATAACTACATTGTTTTAAGTAATCATTAACACACACACACACACACACACCTTGGGGCTTCCAGTATAATATTTTTAGAGTATTAATTGCAACAAAGTTAATATATATCAATAAATTAAATATTGCCAGATTTATTTTCAACTCTTTGTTTTTCTGTTTTAATTCTTACTCATCTTTATTATATTTTTCATTATCATTATTATTTAGTCTTTCTTACTATCTGTATCATTATTATTATTATTATTCCTGCATGTTAAGTTAGGTTAAATTATCATTAAGAGTAAGTTAATGATAATTATGGGTACAGTAATGAGCACCAAGCTGGTCTGAAAGGCATGGTAATTACACTATGGTAGGTGTCATTAACTATAAGTAAACCATCATTATATTATTAATTAAACACCAAATATATGAAAATATAAAATGTTTTTTCTATATTGTGGAATTAATACTATTACTATTACTATTACTGCTACTATTACTATTACTGTTCCTATTATTACTATTACTGACAGTTAAATGAATAAATATTACTTCATTTCTCAATATTACTACAAAGGCTTCTATTACTATCACTATTACTATTATTACTATTACTCAGTTCAATTAAATAAATAAATACATAATTTCTCAACACCAAACGACCACAAATAAACAAACTTAACACGCAAGGAATGAAACTTTCTTTAATTTCTTGACGTAACACAAATATTCCTAACTTAATATAATTACCTCATGGCAAGGCAGTGAAGTAATTAAGTGAAGTGATTAGGTGATGAAATAACCTCAAAGATATAGATAAACGTAATCATATATTGTAATTTCCTTTTAGGTTAGATTAGGTTACGACAGACCGCTGACCTCTCACTAAATTTAGCTGCCGTGACCCAGGACTGAACCCAGAACCACTAGGTCACAAGACAACCACTGTACCACTCAGCCATCCACCCTGACCCCAAAGGAATAAGTGAAAAGAAATACAGTTGACCTTCGATTCAACGTAGTAATGCTGAGGCAACCCTGTCCGTTAGTATCAAAAGTCCGTTGCTTAGTTATTCCTTACAGACTCCTACCTACGCGCCACCCACCTACCGGACTTCATTTTACAGTCCGTTAATGGGTTGATTGTCCATTAAATGTGAAGTCTATTAAGTCTGGGTCTGTTGAATCGAGTGTTAACTGTATATTAAGTTAGTTAGGTTAGACGGAGAGAAAGACGAGTTAATAGTTTGTTAAGAAAGTGTATGTGAGTGAAACTGAGTGTCCTAGGAGGAGAGGAAGGCCAGTTGTAGGATGGAAGGATAGATTAAGAGTCCTAGGAGGAGTGGAAGGATAGATTGAGAGTCCTAGGAGGAGAAGAAGGAAGACTAGGGTGAAGGAATAGCTGATACAGGGAGAGGGAGTGAGCTAGCAAGGAGGGAGTGTGTGGATAGGGAGAGGTGGAGGCTCTTCTGCAGTGTCCGGAGGAATGAGGCGACAGAAACTATAGAATAGATAGAATATTAGAGGTGATCAAGACTGCTGAAGACTAGTGAATAGGTTATAGGTAAGTTATAGGTTCACAGGAGCTGCCTTGTGTAGGTCAACTGGCCTTTTATAGCCTAATTAATAATAATAATAATAATAGTAATAGTAATAATAATAATAGGTTAGGTTAGGTTAATAATAGTATTTAGCTTCATTGTCACTAAAAAAATTCACTATTTCACTGTTGCCCCATTCACCATTCACTCACCATTCACTGCTGGTGTTCCATTCTTCATAACAGTGTAATATCAAACTAATATTCATCACTGTTCTTCCATTCATCATTCATCACTGGCGCCCCATAGGTAATTGAAGGTTAATTGCCCTCATTATCAATATATACTCATGATAATTATATTCTTCATGAGTGTAATGACATACAAACATTCATTTATTCACCATTCACTATTGTTCATCCGTTCGTTATGAAATGTATATAACTTAATTAACATTACAGGTTACAATACAGAAGATGAGTATCACATCAAGTTTTAACACTGTTGGACACACACACACACACACACACACACCAAAAAAATAAATAAATAAATAAATAAAAATGTAATAAGAAAATCAAATCAAATAATAATAATAATATAAAAAAAACACCCACACAAACTCATTACAATATAACAAATCCAGTGTTGAAAGGACAAGTGAAAACTAAATTTCTTCTAAGATAACGACTAATTAATTGACTTCACCGCCAAAAAAAAATAAATAAATAAAATTAAATCACCCCCCCCCCAAGCCAACACAACACAACACAGCCTAACAAACCCAGTGTTGAAAGGACAAGTGAAAGAAAACACAACAAAAAGCAAAGTTTTCTTAAAAGATACGACCAATATCAACAAGAACAGCGTGAGAATGCAGCAGAAATGGCAGTGAGAGGGAATCCAATCAGTGAACAGCAGTGAGTGAACAGCAGTGAACACCCGCACCGCTGCACCGCTGTTTACAAGTACTGCTGTCTTGGCGGCTCCTTCATCTTCACAGCAGTAGCAGTGCCTTCAACAGTAGCAGCAGCAGCAGTAGCAGGCACGGTTACGCCCCTTAGGACACCTGGCATGTCCCGAGGACCAGCTGGTTTCTTTGGTATAACGTTTGGGTATTCTGTAATGGTAAAATGCATCCGTATTTACCCGGATCCGGTAGCGTTGGTTTGCGCAGAAGTGTGAGCGTGTGTATGTGTGAGCGCGTGTGTGTGTGCGTGTGTGTGTGTGTGTGAGGCGAGCGTGAGCGAGCGTGTGGATGGGAATGTAGAATGGAAGGGTGTGTATGTGAGCGTGTGTGTGTGTGTGTGTGTGTGTGTGTGTGTGTGAGTGTGAGTGTGAGTGTGAGTGTGAGTGTGAGTGTGTGTGTGTGTGTGTGTGTGTGTGTGAGCGAGACTGTGTGTGAGTGTGAGCGAGTGCGAGACCCAAGACGCGTAATTATAAGGGATCCCAAACAGCAATGTACCCTAGGGTCCCTGCTGTTACTACTAATGCTAATACAACCTAATTAACCTAACACTACACTACCCTAACTACACCTAACTACCTTACAACACCCTACAACACTATATAAATCAACACTCACCCTGTGCACACCCTAAACACGTGACAATCGCCTGCGTCTTGAGTCCACAGATGGTGACGAAGGAATTATAACCTATATTTAACCACCTCTGACCTCTCACATACTTATCACCATGTATACACTGTTGTTTGCGTTCACTAGTGTGTGTATGGGCGTGTGTGTATGTATTTGTATGTTGTGGTGGTGGTTAAGGCGCAATAATGGTGTTTTGGCGCGGTATGAGCGGAGGTGACCCAGCGACGCGCGTGGGTGTTACGTGGAGGTCAGCGGCAAACTGACGCGGTAATTCCACCTTGCAATGCAGTTCAAAATTCAACCGGCTTTTCTGCTCTTTGTAAAATTGCAATTATCTATCTTATGGCTCACTAATTGATATATCTAATACTTTAATAATGCATTTCATAATTTTACACGTGATAATTATATGTCAGAAAGTTCAGTAAACATCTTGGAACAATTATTGAACTTTTCCATTATTTAAATTTTAAGCTGACGGAAATTTTAAGCGCCATTTTGTCTTCTGTAAAATTGAATAATTGATCAAATAACTCATTTATTACCCTACTTAATGGTTCAATAATGCATTTAACAACATATACACGTGATAAATATATGTTAAAAGTTATATAAACATCTTAGAACAATGATAGAGCTTTAAACATGCTATAATTTCATTTTTTCTTGTTTGATCGAGTTAAAGTATATCTACTTTTATTATTATTTATTATATCCACACAATAAAAACAATATATAGTGTGTGTTTAGTTATATTAGTGTATTAGAGTGTCTGTCTGTCTGTATGTCTATCTGTCTGTACGAGTGAAGTAAATATATGATGTTTTCTCCTAAATATATTAATAAAGCTATGAATAATGACCTTGGGTGATGACCTGGATTGACCTGACCTTGAGTGATGACCCATGATTGACCCTGACCTTGGTTGACCTGACCCTTGATTGACCTAACTTCATAATTATTCAAAACCCTTTAATACGCATCAATAATATAACAATAACAATAATTCCAGGATCTTCTATGTTATAAATAATATCTATATCCTGAATAATATCTATGGTATTCTGAATAATCTATTTATCCTGAATAATCTGTATATCCTCAATAATCTATGGTATAAATATTCTTAACATACACAAGATAATAATAACCTTTTTCTAAGTAAATTCCTACCTTCGTAATGAGTTAGGTTAGCATCATTATAGTGTTTTGGTTCTAAATAATGAGTTAGGTTAGCATCATTATAGCTTTTTGGTTCTAAATAATGAGTTAGGTTAGCATAATTATAGTGTTTTGGTTCTGAATAATGAGTTAGGTTAGCATCATTATAGTGTTTTGGTCCTAAATAATGAGTTAGGTTAGCATAATTATAGTGTTTTGGTTCTAAATAATGAGTTAGGTTAGCATAATTATAGTGTTTTGGTTCTGAATAATGAGTTAGGTTAGCATCATTATAGTGTTTTGGTTCTAAATAATGAGTTAGGTTAGCATCATTATAGTGTTTTGGTTCTAAATAATGAGTTAGGTTAGCATCATTATAGTGTTTTGGTTCTGAATAATGAGTTAGGTTAGCATCATTATAGTGTTTTGGTTCTAAATAATGAGTTAGGTTAGCATCATTATAGCTTTTTGGTCCTAAATAATTACTATCTTCTAAATATTCCTAACATACAAGATAATAATTACCTTTTTCTAAGTTAAGTTCTAGTTTCATATTTAAATTGATTACTGTAATGATAGCATCGTTAAATATAATAATTACCAATAAATCATTAGCACACACATTAATAGTTATCAATTATTGTTATTAAGTTACAGATAACTATAGATTTAATGAACAAAACAATTAATTCAAGATTAATTAAGTTATTAAATTGTATTATTAAGAATTCAACTGTTTTTTCCTAACCTCATATACAATAATAAATAAATCTAACTGTCAGCTAATACAAGACAGGCTGACAATACTAACCTAACCTAACTGTCAGCTAATACAAGAGAGGCTGACACTAACCTAACCTAACTGTCAGTTAATACAAGACAGGCTGACAATACTAACCTAACCTAACTGTCAGCTAATACAAGACAGGCTGACCATACTAACCTAACCTAACTGTCAGCTAATACAAAAGAGGCTGACACTACTAACCTAACCTAACTGTCAGCTAATACAAGACAGGCTGACAATACTTACTATAATCCTGAGCCACAAGCGTAAAGGGCGTAAGAGAGGCACCAGAGCTGACACTCTTCTGAAGGGGTCTCCAGGGCGGGGGAGGGGAGGCGGCACCTTCCCCTGGCACTCCTGACACTCCTGACACTCCATTACTCCGTCCTTCTCCATCTTGCCCACCGCGCTGACTTAAATACGACTTAAAATTCGCCGCAACAGACCGAGAATTTATCCTCAATTTACCGAAAGCTTTGGCCAAGGGTTTAGGGGAGGTGGGGGAGGAAAGGAAGGAGGTGGAGTTGGAGGTGGAGGTTGGAGGAGGAGGTGGAGGGTCTATACACTCCTCCACACCTTCATAAAAAGTGGATTTAGGTGAGGTTAAGTTAGCCGTTTGCCTTCCTCCACTCCTCCACCTCCGGAATATACTCGGAGCAGAGAATTTGTGGAATATTCCCTCGTCATCTGAGCTGTCCGAGGAATTACAGCCTGGCACTCCTGGCACTGGCACTGTGTCTAGCCTGGCACTCCCCACCTCCCCATAGTTAAGGTTAGGGGAGCCTGGGGGCCTCTGTGGGGGGGTAGGGGGGAAGGGGAGATTCTTAGGGGTTACGGGGGGAGGTAAGGGCTTGGGTGGGGGGAGGTGGGTGTAGAGGGTGTGGTGGGGGTGATGGTGGGGGTGGAAGGAGGGGGGGGAGGGGGAGGAGGGGGCTAAGTCTGGCTCTGAGAATTCAAATGCAGCGGCTGTCTTGGCAGGAATGGCGGGAGGAATTTCATCTTTCCTCTTCATCACAACCTAATTAATGAGAAACAAGATTAAATAATGCGTATAAAACATTCATTATTTCATTTGTATACTTGTTAATCTCCAGTGTGTGTGTGTGTGTGTGTGTGTGTGCGCTTACCTGTTTGGTCTGCTGTGCGGTGTTTTTTGAGCTCGGCAAACCTGCGGAAACATAAATTAGCGCTTAGTAAGGTAAGGTAAGGTAAGGTAAGGTAAGGTAAGGTAAGGTAAGGTAAGGTAAGGTAAGGTAAGGTAAGGTAAGGTTAGGTAAGGTAAGGTAAGGTTAAAATAATTAATAAAATCAATAAAAAAATAAATAAATAAACAGATTCCCAACTTACGGCACTGCCTTTGAAGCGGTGTGTGCGTTGGTGTGTGCGTGTGTGCGTGCGTTGGTTCGGTGTAGCGCTCGGCCCCCACAAAGGAGTTGCGTTTGACCCTCGGCGGTGCCACAGGTGTGTTCAGGTGTTCCCTCACCTCACCGTACAGGCTCACATCAGTGCCAACCCACCATATTGGAGCACAATCATCTCCTGTGGCGGTCAGGTGGAAGAACATTAAGTTAGGTGAGGTTAGGTGAGGTTAAGTTAGGTGAGGTTAAGTTAGGTAAGGTTAAGTTAGGTAAGGTTAAGTTAGGTGAGGTTAAGTTAGGTGAGGTTAAGTTAGGTGAGGTTGGGTTAGGTTAGATTAAGTTAAGGTTAAGTATTGCATATATATACGGCAGTACGTCTTATAAAAAATCAAAATAAATCAGAAAAATTAAATAAATTCAAAAATATAGGGTTTTACTTCTTAAATATAGGCCTACACTCTCTCCCTGCGGCGGTGAGGTGAAATTCAGGTTAAATATTACATTCATAAATACAAATATAACAAAAAAAAGTATTAAAACACAATAAAATAAACTTAACACCATCTTATAATTATACAATCACAAAATCACCTAAAACTTACCTAAATCAGGGCCCTCTTGTAGGTGCGGGTGTGGGTGCGGGTGCGGGTGTGGGTGCGGGTGTGGGTGGCGGGTCCTGAGGGTGGGCGGGAGGTTAGTATAGGGTGATAATGCACCCTTCCCTCCTCCTTCTGTGGTTCTAGGGTGATGCAGGGTATACTGGGGGACTAAATCAGCCTCTTGTGCAGTGTTATAAGATGGTAATGCCTTCCCCCAAATGGCACTCTGGGGTGTAGTGCCATTGGGTGCCATACCATTGTGTAGCGAGGCACTAGGGTGATTGTGGCACTGTCGGCCCAACGCGGCACTCGTTGATGTGTCTGGTGCCATGGGGGAGGATGAGGCACTACCATCGTGTGGGTCTGGCACTGTAGCGTTCTCAGTGCCGTGCCGTAAGGGTGATGCCACGGCCCGGTGAGTGTGAGTGTGAGTGCCATTACCAGTGCTACTTTTAGAGGGAGCGTCACCCCCCCCTAGGCCAGCTACCAGGGTGTGCAGCTCATCAAATTTATCCCTGAACAGCCCTTCCTTACTGCTGGTGCTGCTGCTCAGGTCTAGGTTGGCCCAGAAGTCCTCAGCTGCACATCCACCTGTACCCTCCTTACGAACACTATCAAACCAGATGGCCTCGTACTTATGGGCCGTTCCAGGTGGCCGCGGGGACACCTTACTGGCCAAGACCTCAGAAGGGGTCACCTCCCCCCCCCCAAGGTGGTTGACAGCCTGGCGGTAACTGTTTCTCCGTTCCCTTGTGCGTAGGCCTATAGGGGCTACTGCTACCCTGCTGGCCACCTCCTGTAGGTCAGCCCCATCACCTCCCTGCCTCAGGTACTCATTACACACCTGATACACCTGCTGGGCCACGGGGTCAAGGTCATGTCTATCCCTGACCTCACCTTCCCTTCTTCCCTGCTGTTTCTGCTGACCACAACCACCACCACCACCAACTTCACCTTCCCTTCTTCCCTGCTGTTTCTGCTGACCACCACCACCACCACCACCACCAACCTCTCCTTCCCTTCTTCCCTGCTGTGCCTGCTGTTTCCGCTGCCCACCACCACCACCATTGCCACTAGAACCAGCAGTCAGCAGGTGGTAGTTAACAGTCTCAAACACCTCATCCACACTGACACTTGACTCCCCAAAATCCATGACCTCATAATCCCTTGACCCTTCTGTACTAGGTGAGGTCAGGTCACCACTACTACAAACTGAGCCTGTAGTGAGGTCAGGTCCATCCCCCTCACCACACTTGACCTCATTTGACCTTGAGGGATCAGAGTTATTTTCTTGAGGTGGGCTGTGGTCTCCTAGGGCACAATTGACGTATTCTCGCGGAGGCCGGTTCTCCAAGGTCGCGCGTCTGGCCGGCACTGGGACATAAACACAGCTCTGGGGTTTGCGGACCAGCCTGGCATTGACGTAATCTGCGGTGGAGGTGGTGGTGGTGGTGGTGGAGGTAGTGGTGGTGGTGGAGGGGGAGAGACTGTGTTGCGGCCTCCTGTACACGGCTTGGAGATCCTTCGGACAGTCATAGATGAACGTAAAAGGCGATGTAGTAGTAGCAGTAGCAGTAGTAGAAGTAGTAGTAGTAGCAGTAGTAGTAGTAGTAGTGGTAGTAGGGTGGGTGTATGTGCAAGAACTTGTATATAACTGAGAGGCGGAGGAGGTGAATGGAGGTATGGAAGAACAAGGATGAACGGACGAGGAGGAGGAAGAAGAAGAGGAAGAGGAGGAAGATGATGATGATGATGATGATGAGGGAAGTTTAATTGCCCGTAATTTATCGCCAATCAGTTTCTTGGGAGGTATTAGCGGACGCGTTTCAATCCCATCTTGACCTTGAGTATTGATAGAAAGTCTCGGCATTTGATACACAGACAACTTAAAACCTTCTCTAGGCGACGGCACATCACCCAGGAACGTTATGCCGCCGCTGCTGCTGGTGTTGGTCGTTCCGCTGGTGACCTCGTTCCGTCCAGCTGCGGCACCATCCAAGCGGCACCGATCTAGGCTGAAATAGGCATTGATATCCCTCTTCTTTCTGGTCAGGTCAGGGCTCCGAGGTGGCACTAAGGTTCTGTTGGCAGTCATACCCGGCCGGATGTAACGGAACGACTTACTTTTCTTAACAGGTAAAGCCGGCCGCTCATCCATCCTTGCTAGTAAAGCCTGATTAGACCCATCCTCTGCCGGGTGATGGCGGGTGACCTGACCTCGGATGACCTCACCACCACTACTACCACCACCACCACTACCTTGCTCTTGTTGCTGTTGGTATTTCTCTATAGCCTTATACGCTTTTTTAGTAGCTAGTGTTTCTTCGGCTCCTAGGCTGCTCTTGCGCTTGATTTTGTGTCCGACATCGTTAGCAGGGTGTAGGGTGAGGCCTGAGCGGGTGGTGACACTGCTGGCACTGCGGATCAGCTTTGGCACTACTGCTCCTTCTGCTGGGCACCTCCTCTCAAACAGCTGCTTCAGTTTGGCAATGCTAGGCCGTTGTTCTGTCTCAGTAGTAGTAGTAGTAGTAGTATTAGTAGTAGTAGTAGTAGTTGGTATAGATACATGAGTCTTGGCAGGGGGCAGGGAAGAGACAGGGACAACGCCAGGGGTAGGGACAGGGGTAGGACTCTGCAAGGATACCGTAGGAGCACACAAAGTCCTACACGTCATCTCCTGCAGGTTAGATGCCGACAGCTGACCGATGCGCTGTTTATACGTAACATTCTCGGCTTCCTTCACTAACTTTTTAGTAATAGCAGTGTGGAGAGACTCTGGGGTTACTGTAGATATTATCCGGGGTGCGGCAGGCCATGCAAAGCTAATCTGGGCTTGGTTTGGGGATGGGGAGGGTACCGGGGAGGCTGTGGGCATGGAGGGAGGGGAGAGGAGGGAGGGCTGGGGCATAGGGGAGGCGTGGGGTGCAGGGTAGGACTGTGAGAGGGTATTGAGGTGGTGCGAAGGGAAAGGTTTTGTCTTAATGTGTTTGAGTTGTAAGGATGAAAAGTCTAAACTCCCGGATAATGTTGAAGCCTTTTGGTAATCTGTGGAAAGGAAGGAAAGATTATAATATCAAAAATACAATTAAATAAACCTACATACAATATTTTAACTCATTCCCCATTGAACATGAATTATTAAACTCTATATTTCTTAATTATTTCACAAGAGGAAGTCTAAACGAAGGAAGGAAAGACAACAATATCAAAAATACAATTAAAAAAAAACCTACACGCAATATTATTAAACTCTATATTTCTACATTATTTCCACAAGATGCTACTACTACTACTACTACTACTACTACTACTACTGCTGCTGCTGCTGCTGATGATGATGGTTACCTTGAGTGGTGTGGTGGTAGGAGCTGAGTGATCCCGTTGGAGTGGATACAACACTTGGACTGGTTGTAGGAGGTGTAAACTTAGCACTCTCATCTAAAAAGTAGAGAGAAAATAAATAAAAAAAGAATATATAGGTAACTAAAACTTTCTTGTCCTCCTTATACAAAGTTATACACACACATGATAGAAACTTAACAATTTAAACACACACACATACATAGACACACATCCTTTCAATATTAAGTTAAAAAACACACACACACACGATATAAACTAAACTACGTACGCAGATCCTTTCCATACAAAGTTAAACGCACACACACACGCACACACACACCTTGTTTCTCCGGCCTCATGTACAGTTCTTCATAGTCACTTTCCTTCTCCCTGACAATGAGCGGCGTTCCATCTGTTGCAATGTTCTCGTACGGGTGAGCGTCTATCACCTTCAGTCTCTCCTTAAACAGTTCCCTCACAGCTCGGTGCAGGAGGATGTACTGTTCTCGGGTCTGCACCATCGCTACCCGCTGCCGCCGCATCTCCTTAACCAGCCCAAAGAGGTCAAGGTTCTCAGACAGCCGCTGGAGAGAGGGAAGGAAACATTATGAGACAGAGAGACAGAGAAAGAGGTCAAGATTCTCAGACAGGCACCGGAGAGAGGGAAGAAAACACATATTGAGAGAGAGACGAGAGACGAGAGAGAGAGAGACACAGACAGAGGGAAAGACACACAGACACACACACATAGACAATATAAAAATAACAACAACAACAACAACAGACTCACCCCAGCCCTGAGCAGTCCCCAGACATAGTCAATGGCACATATAGTCCCCGTCCTTCCACACCCGGCCGAGCAATGCACCAACACAGGGAGGGTCTCGGAGGCTTGACAGTCCCTCACCAACCTCACCATGTCCAGGAGAGGCCGTACAGTCTCTGGCACACCATGGTCAGGCCACAACACATAATGAAACTGACAGATGGTGCGCTCCTCTGTAAGGGAAGGAAGGATATTGAGGTTAGGGAAGGAGGGTGAGGGAGGGAAGGAAGGAACTTAATTAATATAACAAGGAAAGATGATTACGATTGTCTCTCTCAATGATATATATAATGAAATTGGCATAAAAAGGAAGGAAATTGATGTAAGGGAAGAGGGAACGGAGGGAAAGAAGGATGAATTTGCTCAAAACAAGGAAAGGTGATATGATATTGTCTCTCAATGGATATATAAAACTCAAACATGTTACCATAATAATGAAAAGCATAGTAACTCTATTCCCAAGACAACACCACACAGATAAAGATGATACATTTAATTTCTCCCAATAGATATATATATAACTCAAACTTGTTACTCAAAATAATGACAAACAATATAACCTAAACACACAACACAACACAACACAGCACCACACAGCACCACACCACACAGCCTTCCCAACCCACCAGTCTTGCCAGCATCAGTGTCATACTTGATCTTCAGTGTCCGCACCATGAAGTCCGGACACACTTGCCGAGCCTTCACAAAGGATATCGTCACGTTACCAAACTGCCGCTCCTCACTCAGGCTGTTCACCCAGTAACACTCACACTTGTGCTGCGGGCGGGGACACACTTATTAATACTCTATGGTAAGGTGAGGGGAGGTTAGGTTAGGTTAGTTAATACTCTAATTGTGATATTGAGATGAGGAAAAACACTACCTCTGCCTAAGTAACATTTGTACCAATAAATGTGAAATTATTGAATCATTTTTTAGGAATATATAATGTAAGATGATACTTGGATAAAATGTATGAATTTTTTAGCTTGTAATATATAGTTTAAATGGAATATATTATCAAATGTTTTTATATTAACATAATGAACTCCAGCCAAGAGAAATTTGACAATAAAGTTTATCTTATCTTATCTTATTAATAGAAATTCATGTAATTACAGACAGACTTCTATAGACACTCCACCACCATCACCACCACATACTAACCTGATACACACTCTTACCCGACTGTCACCCTTCAAGTATGACCTCACCACACACTCACCTTGCCTCCCTCGGTCTCATTGGAGGCCATAATGATGACTTGAACCTCACACTCCACCACCATCCTCCAAAAGTCTGGCACAGTGTGTGGCAGTGGACCCTGGCGGGACACAAAACACAACTATTACATTACCTTACGTTAGGTTAGGATAGGATAGGTTAGGATGAAGCCTAGGAGTACACCTTTGTAACGCTAATGTCTTGTGGCTATTGTAATGTTAATATACTCTCTGACACGTTCTTAGGAGAGTATACTATTAACATATTAACATTGGGGAGGCGATGGTCTAGTGGCTAGCGGTCAGGCACACCAACTCAGAGTTCCGAGTTTGAGACCCGGCACGAGCTGTCCATTTTTCTTTGGTAATACCTTGGAGTGGCCTAATGCTGCCTCAACACTATCCTTGACGGGACTGTAAAGTTATATACATTGAGGAGCTTACACTGCCACCATCAGCCTCTCTCTTAATAAGAATCAAGGCGTCACTTGAAAAATCTAACCCGTGCTACTAACGGGCGGAGACTGACCATCTTAGGCCTCCATGTAGCCTACCAGCGCCATGGGTAAAGGATAAAAAAAGATATATATATATATATATATATATATATATATATATATATATATATATATATATATATATATATCTAACTACATGGATTGAGGTGTTTCAAGGTACACTTCTAGGCCTATATACTACACATTTAACCAGCGTCACAGTCTTACCTGAGAGCCAATATAGGCCCGGGACCCACTGGCCCCTCGGATAAAGTTTGCATTGATGTAGTCGCTGCCAGGCACTCCCGGGAACCCACTCAACACAACGCGACTGTAGTCATCTGAAAATACAGTTAGGTTAGTGCCACTTTGAAATGGTAAAGTAATAATAATAATAATGTATAATTTATTTACTCTTTTTGTGAAGAAACTTGCTTACTTATTTCTTAAGGAACATACTTATAAAACTACAGAATATACTTATAAAACTACAGTATATACTTATAAAACTACAATATATACATGTAAAACTACACTACAACACATTTCTACACATTTTCAAGACTACACATAAGTAAGAGTATAAGTGTACTTAGATGAATAAAGCAAAAAGTCAGGTTAATTTTAATACTTACAAGGCAGGATATCTTTGTATCTATTCTTCCTTCTGTTGACATCCTTCTCTCCTTCAGTGCAAAGGAACTCACTGCGTCCTCTCAGGCTCTCTGTCAGTTGCTTCAGCTCCTGACGGAAGACACAGAGAATGAGAACATATAATAATGATAATAATGATAATAATGATGATAATAATAATAATAATAATAGTGGGGAGGAATCCGCTGGAAAAATGAACGGTATAGCTGTCAAGGCCATACCTCTCTCTCTCTCTCTCTCTCTCTCTCTCTCTCTCTCTCTCTCTCTCTCTCTCTCTCTCTCTCACACACACACACACACACACACACACACACACACACACACACACACACACACACACACACACCATCCTATAGAAAGACAATTAGATAAAAACATGAAAGTATACACCTTGTAACCTTGGCTCCTCCTCCTCCTCTTCCTCTTCTTCCTCCTCCTCCTCCCAAAACACCACACAGCCTCCTCCTCCTCCTTCTCCTCTCGTATATTCAAAAGCAATCTGAAAAACCCTTCCCTTCCCTTCCCTTTCCCCTTTCCAATGCATATCAACACACACTAACTGCATCACGTTACGCCTCCTTCACCTGTTAGCAGTGACGTGGGCGTAGGGCGGAGGGTGATGGCGTAGGGCGTATTGGGTGATGAGGAGGGGTGAGGAGTGTTGGGATGGGTGAAGGGGTGAGGGTGTATGGGGAGGGGTGAAGGGAAGGGGTGAGAGGCGATAAGGAGGGGTACGGGGTAAGGGCGTATTGGAAGGGGTGAAGGGAGGGGTGAGAGTTGGACCAAGTGACCATATCCCACGGGAGGAGGAGGAGGACTGGTGGGTAGAAAGGGGTGAAGGGAGGTGGAAGGGGGGTGATGGCTGCTAAACCGGTTTGTGTTGCGCGATGCAAAGTTCTATTTGATGTCCTTATAAGGTAGAGAGGCTGCAGAGCCTTCCACTAAACCATACTACAGACTAACCCATTGATGCTTTAGAATACAAAAAATAGTTAGAAATAGAGAAAAATTGTTAGAAATAGAGTAAAATAGTTAGAAATAGAAAAAAATAGTTAGTAATAGAGAAAAATAGTAAAAAATAGAGAAAAAATAGTAAAAAATAGAGAAAATATAGTTAGAAATAGAGAATAAGTTAGAAATAGATAAATCAGAGATAGAAACTGTACTAACAAACCCGGAATCAAAGAAAAACACACTTACCTGAAGCCAATTCCTACTACGATGCATATTATTGAATATATAGTTCTGGTAGCGTTGACAAGACACCGTTACCTCTCACAAATCAGCTGCCTTGAGCCTGGATTAAACTACCAATCTTTAGCTCACAAGCCCAGCACTATTATTATTATTATTACTACCATAGAACCACACACACACACACACACACACACACACATTACGAAAACATTATACTCAACTTAATTTAACTAAACCCTGGGACACACTTCAGAAAAACAGTCAATATTACTACCCTCCTGTCCTCTTTTCCTTCTTTATTATCATTATAGCAAGCAAACAAATATTCACACTGGGTCACACTGGCGCAAAACCCAGCCCGAAGGTGATGTCATTCTCCTCTTGACAAGCACTTTTCTAACGTGACAATTGCCCGCGCGTGGCTTTGCAAATTGACCCAATCGTAAACCTTTCATATCCTTGAGCGAGTTAAGTTTAGTTATGTCACGGTTCAAGCTTACCTAACTCTTACTTTCCCTGTACTCCTTTATCCACACGCCCACACGCCCACATACGAAACAGCCTCAGACTATGAATTAACACCTCAGAATCTCATGAAAATTAGTAGTAAGAGATTATCAGACATCACGACGACTAATATAGACTCAGTTGTATTCAGGTTTTCCTTGCGCTCACGAAATTCAGAAATTACGGAACCACCCATATCACATTTCACCAAACCCATTTACCAATTCACCCATAGAATGCCCCTTCACCCTCCACCCATACCCATTCACCCATAGAATACTAGGCCGTGGTGTGGTAAGACTTTTTTCAACATTAAAAGGGTACTGGCTAATGGCAAACAAAAATACGTAAACAAAAAAGAATCCCGCTTGTCGCCCGACCCTGTAAAGAGCAGTCTGAGAAATAGAGGGAAGGGTGGAGGTCCAGTTTAGTTACGGTAAGTTAGGTTAGATCTGGTTAAATTAGGTTAGGTAACAGTGAATTTAATTACTATATAAACCTTACACAGAGGGAAAATAAATCCAGTTTAGGCGTCCAAACCTACACAAACTTGAGACTACATTAATTAAAATTCCATAACGCAGGTGTCCGGGATGCTAGACAAGAGTGAACGTCAGTGTGACAGCAAAGGAGAGAGAGAGAGAGAGAGAGAGAGAGAGAGAGAGAGAGAGAGAGAGAGAGAGAGAGAGAGAGAGAGAGAGAGAGAGAGAGAGAGAGAGAGAGAGAGAGAGAGATCCACGGGGAGATTAACATAATTAAGAAGCAACTCCTGCACAGCTGTGTGTGCGAGTGAGAATGTGAGTATGTGTGTGTGTGTGTGTGTTACCGGTTAGTATGAAAGTGACTGCGGATAATGTATAGATAATATAACCTAAGCCTGACTCAGCTATGTATGTGTGTATAGGCGTATGTATAGCGGAGTGATCTATAGTATGTAAGAAGAAGAGAGAGGTGAATAGAGGTAGGTATTCACAGTAACAATTGTAGGTCCACACACTTACCTGAAACTCCACTTCATACTGATCACTTCCTTCACTTCTTTTCGCCTCCAACGTATCCACATGGTTGATAAAATTCTCCAATACAGTTCTTAAGGGCAGTTTACCTTCCCTCATCCCATGGTATATATGGGGGTCACCTAGGCACACCCCTTCACTATAAACGTAAGGGCCACATGCACCCTCCACACACAGATATACAACATACACTAACACCGTCTCCCCCACGTCCCCTAGAACCCCCAGAGGATGCCCACCCCAGCCTCTCACGCCATCTCCAGACAAAAATGTACACCTACACACGAATAGAACACGGAATGAGGGGTTACTTGTATAATTTATCGCATCCTTTCACTATTTCTCTACTGTTAGGAGGTAATCTCGTCTCCTGTATTACGTTGAAATGTAGAATAACTTGACTTTATTGTATATACATAAATACATACACATGAATAGACAACGGAATGAGGGGTTACTTGTATAACTTAGCATCATCCTTTCACGGTTTCTCTACTGTCAGGAGGTAATCTCGTCTCATGTATTACGTTGAAATGTAGAATAACTTTACTTTATTGTACACACACACACACACATATACTACCCCTGTGTAAAATAATTCCACCACCGTAATCTTTGTGGTTAGTAAAATGTGACAAATGGTGCGGAGTGAAGGGTCTGGGAAGCCCCTCCTCAGTATACACTCCTACAATAAACACCGCTAATATTAAAAGAAAGCAAATAAGAACATAAGAACATAAGAATTGAGGAGACTGCAAGAGGTCAGTTAATGACCTACACGAGGCAGCTCCTTGTCCCCCACCCTTGGAATAATCTAATATTTAGCCATCCTACCTGTCATCCCTATCCATACTCTGATCCAACCGTCTTGACCTATTGACTCACCACTTACTACGGCGTGACCTCCGGAGGAGACACACGGGCTAACAGTACAGCCCGTCAGTTTTCGTAATGATCGCTGAATGTCAGGTGGTGGTGGCGGACTCTGGTCAGTCTACACGAACACAGTAAATAAGCAGTTATGCGTGTTAAAAAAAGCAGTTTCGGGAGTGCATGTGTGTGGCCGCCGTGCTCCCAAGTTAGGGGACGCACACAACACACATATGCACCCACTGGGATCTGGGCGTGGAGTCGCGGATCCATGCGCGGAGGTGGGATGGGTTGTCACTGTAAACAGACATCTCTCTCTCTCTCTCTCTCTCTTTGGGGTCTTGTCCAGCCACCAGCCATGTATCTAAGTGGTGTTGGAAGGAGACAGATGACACACCACTCACGTAGTATATTCTTGACTTGCTTGGATGCAGTTCAATAGTCGCGTTCCACTGTCGGTGAAAGTGTGGTGTTAGGGATCGTATTCTATGAGATAATCCAAGAGTGGTCGTCACGGTGGGTGGAGGAGTGCCATGGTGTGTGTGTGTGTGGCCAGGACAGTAGTAGGTGTTCTGAGGTGTGTGGTATGTAGGGTGCCAAGGAGTGCCATGGTGTGTGAGTGGTAGCGAGAGGACAGTGTATAGGTGCAGGTTAGGCTGTGGTTGTGTCTGTGTCTGTGTCTGTGACTGTGGCTGTGGCTGTGGCTGTGTTTGTGTTTGTACGGAGTCTGTAATGCTGTAGATGAATGTTTACTAAAGTGCTCTCACTCTTAGCGCCAAAACATTACTGGAAGTTGCCAGTGACAATCTCTAAACACAACACCATAACAACCTTTTAACTACATGCTAAGGACTTAACTTAATAATAGAATAATCATTGATAATGATAATAATGTATCTATTATATATATCAATGTGTTATGTGTTAGCCGAGATGACCCCCCCACCACACACACACACTCACATACACACACATACATTATAAAGCAAGGATAATACATTATAATACAAAAACAAATATAATAATGAGATAATATACATAGATACACATAAAAACATCCTTTCAATATAATAATAACCCTAGCCAGCAATAGATAAACATGCAGACGAAATTTCCATCACAGCCCAAGTCCAAGTCCACGTGTAGGAGACGAGGAGGCGAGGACGATCTTATTAACCATTATTAACTACCTTATTCTACTTTAAAGCCACGTGTAACATTATATCCTCGTCATGGGATGGTTTGGTTCTTCAGACACACCTTCTTCAGGCAGTTCAAGCTCACCATTTGATGATAATTTAACATCTGATTCCAGTTTCTCAAGCGGCTTCGATACCAGTTTTGGGGGTGAGAAGAAAATTAGTATTATTACTATTACTACTTTCCTGTTGTTATTTTCATTGTTATATTATTATTTATTTGGTATTCGTGTTGTTTATATTGTTTAACTGTTGTATTTATCTCAGACATTAGCGTTGATTAATTAGGTTGACTTTGGGGGTTACTTATTTACTTTGGTTACTTTGGTAAATTTTGCCTGTTAATGGCACAGCTGAAGTGGGCTTCCACTGGCTCCAGGTCCCTCCTCAACCCCTATTCCTGGACTTGGGGTGATGGTTGTTAGGGTGTTGTGATGGGAGTTAGGGTATCCTGGTGTTGGAGGTTCATCTGGTATCCCACTGAGCCACTTGTCCAGTCTCCCCTTGAAACACTCCACTGTGATGTTTGTCAAGTTACGGAGTTCTTTTGGGACACAGTTGAACAAGCGGGTACCATTGTGGGTGAACGTGTTATGCACCAGGGTTCCCAGTCTTGCTGTTGTGCCCTGCGTTTCCTGTACATAACACAGTCGACCTCTCCTGGGATGTGGGTTTACTACTAACCCAACATTTGGGGCTTTTCCCTCTAGTATCTTCCAGACATAGATGATAATATATCTCTCCCTCCTCCTCTGCAGCGAGTAGAGACGCAAGTGTTTCAGCCTTTCCCAGTAATTCAAGTGTTGGACGCCCTGAATTCTACTGGTGAAGGTCCTTTGTGGGGCTTCAAGGGAGGTTATGTCTTGAATTTTTTCAGGGGACCAAAGCTGACACCAATATTCTAGTCTGGGCAGGACCATAATTTTCCACAGGGTCATCATGCACTTTTCTTCTCGTGTTTTAAATGTTCTTAGAACCCAGCCAGTCATCTTTCTTGCCGCATCCGTGATCTTGCTGAAGTGATGAGTGAAGGATGCATCCTTACTCATGTATACCCCTAGATCTTTAACATGGTTTGTTTCCTCAATTATCTGGTTCTTGGCGGAGTAGTTAAAGTCACTGATTGCTTCCTCATAATCTCCATATCTGAGCAATTCAAACTTATCTCCATTCAGTGACATATTATTTTCATCAGCCCATGTTAATATTTTGTTGAGGTCCATCTGTAGTTTTTGTGCATCACCGACCTCTGTCACCTTTCTTCTGATTCTTGTGTCATCGGCAAAGGAGGTGACTTCAGAGTGTTCCAGGTTTTTGTCGATGTCACCTACGTGCATGATGAAAAGGAGCGGGCCAAGTACGGAGCCTTGCGGCACCCCGCTTTGAACTGGGCTGGGCTCAGATAGAGCTCCCATGACTGATACTTGCTGGGTCCTTCCCACGAGGAAACTATGTATCCATTTCCCAGTTGGTCCCCTGATGCCATGGTTTCTTAGTTTATGGAGCAATATGCCATGATCGACTTTGTCAAAAGCCTTGGCAAAGTCTAAGTATATGACGTCGGCGAGAGAAAATTATTATTATTACTATTATTACTTCTCTAGTGTTATTTTATTTGTTATACTATGATCTACTTACTTCAATTGGTATTTATATTGTTTAACTGTTCTCTATATACTCAATGTTAGTGTTAATGAATTAGATACACTATTTCTTACGTGTAAACTAAATTTATTTGAAATATTAATTTTTGACAGACAGATTGGGATAATAATTCCTCATACTCATACTTAAATAATTCCTCATACTTTTCTACTACATCCTTAATCCTTTTCCTGAGCTACACATCCTTACACCACCTATATCCTACAGCTCCTTCAGGCCTCGACAGCAGCAGTGTAGGAGGAGGTCATGGCAAGGACTCAGAGCTGCAGTCCTTCTTGATGATGGAACAACAGAAGGCTCAGATGCAGGCTATGGTAAGTAGCAGGACAGCAGGTTAGCAGGACAGGAGGACAGCAGGAAAGGACAGTAGGATAGCAGGATAGAAAGACAGTAGGAGAGAAGGACAGGACAGTGTATCTTGTATCCTGTCTCCCTCCTTGTCTGTCTGTCTCATATTTTCTCTTCATCCTTAATGTCTCCTTAATGCTCAGTTTATTTATTTTTTTTATCGGTCTTTGAGTTTATTATGTATATATATATATTTTTTTTCTTCAATTCCTTGGATACGTGTAAAATGGACGTTTAATTATTTTCCTTCTATCATTTAGTGGCTGGGATGAAAATGATTAAGTCTTATTTTTCTTCTATCATTTAGCGGCTAAGTCTAAATTTTTCTCGTATCATTTAGTAGCTAGGATAAAAATCAGTCTTATTTTTCTCATATCAATTAGTCAGTCCGATAAAAATAATTAAATCTCATTCACCATCATCATTACTAAGATAAAAAAATAATTACTACACATTATCCTTCCTTCTCACTCCTTTCCAGATGCACAAGATGAATGAGAGGTGTTAGGAGGTGTGTGTAGGATCAGAATGAATAATAACTAACTTATCTTTCTTCGTATCATTTAATGTCTTGTATAAAAATAATTAATACTCCTTCTTTCTCCCTTCCAGATCCACAAGATGAATGAGACATGCTGGGAGGTGTGTGTAGGGTCACCCGGCAGCAGACTAGACGCCCGGACGGAGACTTGCATCTCAAACTGTGTGGACCGATTCATTGATTCTTCACTCTTCATCACTAACAGATTTGCACAACTACTCTCCAAGTCTGGGGGGGGAATGTGAGGTTATGGGGGGTAGGGTGATGGTGGGGAAGGGAAGGAGAGAAAGGGAGAGAGATGTAAGAGGAATTTGAGCTTGTGGGAGAGAAAGGGAGAGGGATTTAAGAGGAGAAGAGAAGGGAGAGAGATGTAAGAGGAGAGAAGGGAGAGGAATGTAAAGAGAGAGAAGGAAGAGTAATTTGAGTTATGTAAAAGCAAAGAAGAATGTTGAAAAGAATGAAATAATGATGTAAGTTCTACAAGGAAAGACTTACACATAGATAACTGTTTTGTATAACTAGAATAACTACATATATAAAGGTACAGTATCATATTTCCTGTTTAAAAGAACAAATGTATTTCTCTCTAACTTGTTGAAAGGAAAATGATTATATTCTTTTTCTTTCTTCCTCCTCCATCATCATCATTGTTGTAAATATTATATTATTACTTCATTTACAGTTTTTGTTTATTCCTTTTTTATTTTATGGAAATACGACATGAGTTTGTGATGCAAATTAATCTTTTATTTTTTTGCCGAGTGATGGAATTGACGTCATTTCACCTTTGATTCCACGACGGATTATCATTATTATTATTATTATTATTATTAGATATTTTATGATATCTAATAAAATATTGAAATGAAACTGTAGGGTTATATTTCAAGTACACATCTTTACCTTTAATTAAACACACACACACACACTTTTTATATAGTCTGATCCTTTAAATGTATTCTATTCTATTTTATTATATTACACCTGAACCCCATTGATTATATTGATTAGTCAATAAAGTTATGATAAGTTAGTTGAACGTGAAATAATATAGAATTTCTAGTCATTTATTGGGTATATTTCCTTTTTTGTGTTATAGATATATGAATGAATAGCCAAGTGCTGGTCACAACCCTTCCTTATTTCTCTCTCTCTCTCTCTCTCTCTCTCTCTCTCTCTCTCTCTCTCTCTCTCTCTCTCTCTCTCTCTCTCTCTCTCTCTTTTCTTTGGAGAGAGTAAAGACGAGAATAAAAAGATGACAAACTATCAAAATGGTAGCAACATTGACCACTGCAAGCCTACCTCTGCCTCTCATAACTTGAGTGTAATTTAAGAGTATATATATATATATATATATATATATATATATATATATATATATATATATATTCCCTCGGGTATATAATAACAATCCACATTCTCAAGGGATTCCACCATTACGGATAACGTAGAGATAAAGTTACCCTATTAATTTTATGGCACTATTTTGCTTGAACAAGTTTCCAGAAGTTGATATATATTGCATGATATTCTGCAACCTTAATTATATCGAAGTATGTAAGTATTAACCCTGGAAATATCACTGCGTGTGTGTGTGTGACTATCGTGCCACTGCCCCCAGGAAGAGGGGACACACGGGCTAACTATGAGAGCCCGTTGTATATCACTAGAACTAAAACTAGAAAGATATAGAACAGTAAGGGAGTTTTCAAGAAGGATAGTGTAAGTAGTAGATTGGGAGTGCATGATGTATGTGTACTTGCATAGCGGTACAATATGTTGGGCCACCCGGCCGGCACCGAGAGGGGTCAGTGGGGGGTCAGTCCTGAGCGGAAATTAAACACATAGCACTACTCCTCGCTTGGATACCTTACAGGGAGAGAAAATTTTTAGTAGTAGAGAAAGTTACAGAGGCTTAACTCTGTATGCATTGATAGCATTTTGTGTTTAATTGTGAAAGAAACACATGTACCAGGCAGAGGCGGGAGACGAGTGACAGGAGCCCAGCAGGAAGGAGTTGGTAATGTAATGTGACTGGACTGGACTACTTAGAGTGAGTGAGTGAGTGTGTGTGTGTGTGTGTGTGCATCTGTTCAGGCATTTTTATGTTTTGTGGTGTTGTGTGCACGTTTAGGTATGTGGGCGTGTGTGTGTGTTTTACGGAAGGCTTTCAACTATTATAGTGGTTGGTATAAAGACCGGTGACTGAGTTAGGCTATGGGAGGTGAGTGAATTCAAATGCGTGTGTATGTTTAGTGATTGTAGAAGAGGGAGGTAGCTGTGTGTTGTGTTGGTTTTAGGGGGTGAGGTATAGAGATGGTGTTAATGTATAGGGTCGGGTAATGGATGTAATTATAAATCAAGTAAGGAGAGACGGCGAGGGTTATCTCGACCAGTGCTTAGAGTGTGTATTTTTTGTTTTATGTATCCAGCGAAAGGCGAGGTTTTGAATGCGTTGAAGGGAAATTGTGTTTGAGTAAGCGGAAAGTTTTAGTGCTAGAGGACAGTATGTGAGTAAAGGCAGGACGAGTGAAGTGTATAAGTGTTTTTTAGTTTTGATAGAGGCAGATCTGAAACGGGAAAGATTAGAGATAACTTTCCTGGCAATTTCACGCTTTGTTTATGTGTGGTGATGAAAGTGGAAGTGTTTGTCAATAGAGAGGCCAAGGAATTAGTGGTGTTGGTGATGGGAATGTGGATAGGATTTGGTAGGATGGTGCTTTGGAAGAGAGGACAGGGAACATTGGTTTTGGTGCGGAAATATGTGGCAAAGGCTTTTTCAGGATGAGAGTGTATGAGCCATTTGTGTTCCCAGGATATGAGATTGTTCAGTTGTGTTTGCTTGCGGGCTGTCAAGACGTGAAGGTGTTGAGCACGAGCTAGAAGTGTCACGTCGTCTGCGTATTGTATTGTCAAGGGTTGTGGGTGTATTGTGTTGGGAATGTCCATTGAAAAGTATATCACTGCATTATCGTTTTCTTTTATACTCCCTAAGTTCCAGTAATATTTTAGTGGTTTGATTATACCTTCCTATTGCTCATATTTGAAGTGAGTAAGGATAGAAATATGCTTTGATAGGTTGCATTTATAGGTGGTAATGTTTATTGTCTATATTATTGGGAATTTCAAGTCATGTATGTGTTGTTATTTCATTTACTTAAGATGTAAGTTTCCTATGAAAGTACAAGCGATAAGGAGCCAAACAGGTCACAAGAAGAAGAGACGAAGTTTAACTCTACCTAGGTGGACTCTCCTACATTTTACTTTGCTGTACAATGTGGGCTTAAGAAACTACCACGTGGTGTGTTGTGGTGGTGTGTGTGTGTGTGTGGTGTTGTGGTGATGTAGTGTGTGGTGTGTTGTGACGATGTGTGGTGTGTTGTGATGATGGGTGGTGTGTGTCTTGTCTTGTCTTGTCATGTTGTTTAGACGTCAATCGTCAGGGCCAACTTGGGAGTCCGCCGCTGCAAGTTGTTTTTCTGTTCTGGATCAGGCAGGTAGGTTATTTGGTCAGGTATGGTGTTGCTGGCTGGCCGCTGCTGCCCGTGGTGTGTGAGTATTCTTGGTGTTGGTCACTCATAGGTGAAACTGTTGACGTGGAGGGACATGACATTCTGGGAGATGCCTTCGACAGTTTTACGGCAGTATGTTTGACCAAATCGTGGGTGGTGGTGTACCTGCCGATATCATGTCGTTCCTAGATGTTGGGTTGGGTACTACTCCTAAGATTTTCCAGGTATATATGGTTATGTACCTTTCTCTTCTGCGTTGTAAGGAATAAAGCTTCAGGGTGTTTAGTCTGTGCCAGTAATCTCGGCTATCTCCCAGTTGCAGCTTACAGGTAAAAACTAGGCTCCCCTTAGGCTCCCTTGCCTCTTTTGTTATCACTAGGTAAACAATCACTAGGTATCACTAGGTAAGCTTGCTCCATCTGCTCAATGTCGGATATTTTGTGTGGTGACCAGACCTGGCAGACGTATTCAAGCCTGGGGGGCACAAAAGCCTTCCATAGTGGTAGGAGATGATCTGGTTGTCTACTATGGAAGTTGTGTGTTGTGGTGATGTGTGGTGCGTGTGATGATGAGGTGGTGAGGCTGTGAGTTAAGTTAAGTTAGGTATAATGTTTACGTAATGTGTGGGTGTGTATTACGGCTCACTACTACTACTGCTATTACTACTACTGCTACTATTACAACTACTACTATTACTACTACTACTATTATTACTACTACTACTACTACTACTACTACTGCTATTGCTATTCTACTACTGCTGCTACTACTATTACTAATACTAATACTACTGCTACTACTACCACTACTATTATTACTATTACTACTACTACTACTATTATTATTACTACTGTGAGTGAGTGTATAATGTAGTTGTTTTGTTGTTTTTTTGCAGCACCAGACATAGGGATGGACTCCGAAGCTGAGTCATCGGACGTTGTAAGTGATGCTGTGGAGGTAATTCCTCTCTTATATACATGACTTAACCTAACCTAACCAATCCATGACCTGACCTGACCTGACCTAATTGCAATATTGTATAGTATAGAATAACAGTATAGTATATTAAACATTGTCCTGATAGCAATATTTTCCTCATTGCTATAATTTGCATATAATAATAATAATATTTTCCTCGTTGTTCTGTTAGAAAGCAAGCGGCGGCAGCGGTGAGAGTAATGGTGAAAACTCAGCTAAGAGGCAGCGTGTGGACTTGGCGACACTGCCCACCAGACAGTACCTTGACCAAACAGTGGTGCCAATACTCCTGCAGGCTGTCATGCAACTCAACAAGGAAAGGTGAGGTTAGGTTAGATAGGGAGTGTAGGGGGACGGTTACTATAAATTATTGTATTATATTATGGCGAAAAGCAGGATTTTTTTAACGTTTTTTGGTTTAATGTATATATATATATATATATATATATATATATATATATATATGTATATGTATATATATATATATACATTAAACCAAAAAACGTATATGTATATATATATGTATATATATATATATATATATATATATATATATATATGTATATATATATATATATATATATATATATATACATATATATATATATATATATATATATATATATATGTATATATATATATATATATATATATATGTATATATATATATAACCTTA
>JAPQNM010000001.1:4731096-4751096 GCA_029783475.1 Metacarcinus magister | reverse complement strand
GAGCTGTTACACCACTTCATGTCAGGATGTTCTCAGGTAACAGAAGGATTTAATATAATTCACTATTTGAATCACATCTTCTATCACAGTGTTTAGCTTAAGTGACATTTTCTGAGAGTCAAGGTTTTCTGGGTGGAGCAGACAATGAGTCACTATCACTGTGGGCTTGACTTGTTTTACCCTGGCAGTGAAACCCTGACGTGCCCCTAGCACTGCAGGTGTTCCACCCAAGCACACACTGAAGCACTGACCCCATCTTAGGCTGCCTTCCTTCCTTCATCAAACTGTCATCCAACTTGAACAGATCTTCACCTGTTGTTGTCGTCTCCAGTCGTTTACAGATCAGCAAGTTCTGTTCAATGTCACTCTTCTCTTTGTACCGCACACATACCAAGAGCTGACCATCACTCACGTCACCTGACTCAGCCAGAATTGAGACTTGACTATGTTTGATATTTAGAGGTCTTGGCAACCCCAGGAAAAACACTTATATTACAACCTTATTTTACAGGTCCATAGAATCCTGAATGCCCGTGTACCAATCATCAAATACCGACAAGAATTAACAGCCATTGACTGTGACCTCACTATGTCAAACAGGTGTGTGTGTGTGTGTGTATGTGTGTGTGTGCGGGGACCATATTACTTCTGCTTATTCCAGTTTTGGTTTGATCATTGTAGTTATAATTTTTCTCATCATATCTTTATCTAGGAAATGAAAAGCCATCCTTATATTCTTTAGCAACATGAGAGTGTGTGTATGTGTGTATGTATGTATGTGTGTGTGTGTGTTTTAATTTTTATTTTATTGATTGATTGATTGATTGATTTGTCTTAGTTATTTATTTATTATTTTTTCCCTTCAGGTCAGGCTATCACATGAGTCGTCTGCTGCACCTGTACGGGTCCTCAGACAGCCGTGTGGTGCCCTTGGTGGGAGCCGTGCGGAGGTGGGCGAGGAGCCGCGGCCTCACCTCACCACACGCTGGGCAGGTGGCTCACTAACTTCTCCCTAACTCTCATGGTCCTAACTTACCTCATGAACACCTCACCACCACTGCTACTGCCCCTAACTGCACTACACATCAACACAGGTGAGTATAGGTGACTCGGGTGAATCTAACTTAACCTAACCTAACTCCCATGATCCTAACTTACCTCATGAATACCTCACCACCACTACTACTGCTACTTCTACAGGTACTGACGAGGAGACAGGTGCGTCGGTGTTTGTAGTGCCGCGGGAGAGTGCCGTCACTGCCGCTGTCACTGCCACAAAGAACCAGGATTCACTCGAGACATTGCTGATTGGATTCTTTGAGTTCTTTGATAAATTTAACTTCAGAGAGCGAGGAATGTCAATTGTAGGTGGTCGGGATTTTGTGAAGCCAGCTCATTCAGCATTATATATACAGGTAATGATTGTGTGTGTGTGTGTGTGTGTGTGTTTAGCTAGTTGTGATATATATTTAAAGAGTTATGTTCGTACTGTCCCGTCTGTCTCCAAATCTATTATTATTATTATTATTATCCAGTTTGCTTTTGAAATCATGAATATTTGTTGCATTAATTACTTCTGCATCAAGTTTATTTATTTATTTATTTATGTTTCTATATGGGAAGGTGTGTGTGTCTGTGTGTGTGTCTGTCTGTGTGTGTGCGTCTGTCTCTGTGTGTGCATGTCTGTTAGTGTGTTTAGATTCACGTCTGTATCCTTCATAAATCTATTCACATTTTTGAAATACTTACGTGTGACCTGACCCTTGCTTACCTGCCTCAGAACCCCCTTGACCGTGACCTCAACGTGAGCCGCAATGTGACCTTGGAGGAGGTGGAGAGACTCAGAACAGAGGTCACCCACGCCAGGTTCATGATGGAAGTGGGTGGTAGTAGTAGTAGTAGTAATAGTAATAGTAATAGTAGTAGTAGTAGTAGTAGTAGTAGTAGTAGTAGTAGTAGTAGTAGTAATAATGATATAAGAACATAATTAATTTCCACAAAAGATATATTTAATTAACTTTCCCTTCTTGACAGGGTGAGGAGGTCGGCACTGGCACTAATACTGGCACTGCAGACATGTGGGGGGCACTGCGTCTATGGTCTAGAAGTAACTCAGTGGTACAGCGACACATAGAAGGCTGCGTCATAGACTGGAGATCCGTATTCCACCCTAAACAAGATGGCGTTGGCCGGGCGGGGAAGGAGGCATCCGTGGGTACGTCTGAGGGGTAACAGCAGAGGCACACAGGAGCTGCCTGGCCTGGTGTCAAAGCTTAAGCAGAAGGCTAAGCAGAGGAAGAACCAGCCAGCAAGATTACCTCACAAGGGGAAGGTCCCACGCTAACCCGCTCTCTCTATCTATCTCTACAGGAGGTATTATCCAAGTGGCTCCAAGTAACTTTTGCCCTGAGCCTTGTTGGAGGACGTTAAGGGAAGGTGAGGACACAGGGAAGGATGTAGATGTCTTACTAATGTTTAGATACAATACATACTTACTGAGGGTGTAGATGACTTACAAATTGTTGAGTACATGACATACTAATTGCTGTAGACTGTTAAGGGTCCAGTACACACTCAGGCTTGTCCGGCACCCTGAGCAAACCATGAGTGTGAGTGTGTAGGTAGAACTGTGTGTGTATGGGAGTGTGTATGGGACTGCACAGATCATACACACACTCCTGGTTTGCTCAAGGGACCGGACAAGCCTGAGTGTCTGTAAACCTCAAGGGAACAACTGATTACAACTTGAACATAGGACAAACAAATACAAATAAATAATAACATCCACAGGAGTAATAATTTAAGGTTAATAAACAGAGTCGTGTGGTCAATGGAGTATGATTTATTACCAAAATATATGACCTACACTGCAACATCTAGCCAAGGGTACAACACACTATCGCTACACCTTGCACTATGTTGCCTAACCTAATTACTAGTACATGAGGTCTCCACTTACACCTTGCCCTGCCCTGCCCACCCCGCCCCGCCCTCCCGGCACTCATCATTAGTGCCGGGGCGAGGCGGGGCAGGGCCAGGCACTCGGCACTCATCTCACAACACAGAGTACAGAAGGTATTGGTGCCGGTATTCGCGTCTTCTATAGTTCATTTAGATAATTACACTGTGTATGTTTTATCGATGAACTTTTAATAGATGACGCGAATCCAGGCGTTAACCTTCTGTACGATTAATCAATAGAGTAATGAACTAGCACAGGAAATGTTGTTGACATATTAATGATGGTATGTGAGGGTCATTACCATAGTATTTAAGCATTAATTAATAATAGTAACTAACCTATTCAAAGAGTAACTACAATACAATACTACAATTCTACTTAATACCCTCACAGTTACCATGTACGTATGTGTGTGTGTGTGTATGTGTATATATGTGTGTTATGTTATGTCACAAATATAATAAAAAGATCAAGTCAGCTTCTTATAATAGTTGGAATAACTTAAATGTGTTTAGATAATATAATAGAGAGCATTTTGTGAAGGAATGACTGACTGAGAGAGAGAGAGAGAGAGATAGAGCGAGTGTGTGTGTGTGTGTGAGTGTGAGTGTGAGTGTGTGTGTGTGTGTGTGTGTGTGTGTGTGTGTGTGTGTGTGAAAGAAAGAAATGATATGTGTGTTGTGTTTGTGTGTTATGTATGTAACAAGAAGTATACACACACACACACACATACATAAGTACACACGGTCAATTCCTAGTCCGTACAATTTAGTCAACATTTCCCGTGTGAGTTTAGGACAAAAAGGTTTGTTTCCACATGATAAGATTGCAAAGAACTTGGAAAATAATAACAAAAAAACAATGAATCCTTCTACATCAATGAATGAAAATACACTCATCATTCACACACACACACACACATACACACATACATACACACACGAGGTAAATAATACATCAATGACTACAGACAGACAGACAAAGTGTGATTCATAAAGTTGATTCTCAGTAAATGCAACACAACACACTACTATTACTGCGTTCAAGGTCACACGAATCCTTCTCCTCCTCCTCCTCCTCCTCCTCCATCAACGATACACCAGTCAACACCACATCAAAAGTAGACCCATCGAAGAACACTCCATTTAAACAAAAACGCAAACATACACACACACACACACGTACATACATAAGGGTACAGCTACACGGCAAGTCAAAATCGCGTCCGGAAGAAGAAAAATTAGACAGGAACGGAACACACATGCATCACGTACGAGCCAAGAGTAATGACAACCAACCGACCATGTACGTAACTACCACACTCAAGTTACTATTAATCTACTATTAGCCTCAAAATTACCTCTACATCAACGCGACATCGCTACCACTCTTGAGACCTTCCTACATGTGTCTTATAACCTAACCTAAGCTAAGAAGTGTTCCGAGGCAGCAGTGAGCGGGAGAAACAGGATATTTTGACTTCCTTCCCCCGCCTCGGATTTTTGTGTTCCCTCTACGTGCTGTCTCTCCCGCCGCCGCTGCTGCCGTACGGAACACAGAACACCCAAGACTACTGTTTGAAATATACCATAAGTACAGTAAACCGCCACTCTAATAGATAATGACCTTCCCTTCCCTTCCCTCACTCACTCACTCCCTATACTAACTACTACTCCCTAAAACTACTACTACTGCTACTGCTACTACTATAACCACACACTATATACTTAGATCACCTTGTATCAGACACGCACTCTACTCTACTCTAATACCCTCCACCCCCCCAACGCACCTCCCTCCAGGCAGTGTACTAATGCCACGCAACACACTTTTCCGTGCAACACACTTTTCCGCAACACAGGACCAGAGAGTGTGTTGGCTGGATGCTAACCTGACTGTGTTACGCTAAGAAACACTTGTGCAGCTGTTCTGTATACGTGCTGCTGCTGCTGCTGCTCACATACACACACTTACACACTTACACACACACATACATACATGGCACAGAGTCAAGATTGATGTTATGATGGAATTAAAGTGAGGTGATTAATAACTTTGGTGTTGCAGCCATACACACATACGCGCACACACACACACACACACATACACAGTATTTGATGGCACACTGGTCTGGCACTGCATTGCTTTGTCACAACACACACACACACACACACACACACACACAGAGCCAAGCGTGCATCACTCACACTCACTCACTCACCAGATTTGCTGCGAGGAACACACACACACACAGAGAACCGAGGAACACAGACACACACACTCACACACAGAGGACCGAAATACACACAGGTAGGCAACACAGGTGATAGACAACAAACTTCCCAACACACACACACACACACAAATCACTACACTTTTCCATACAAATATACATCCATAATTATAATCTCAATAGCTGTCGCTGGAAATAATAACTTGCTACACTTATACATTCCTCTCTCTCTCTCCTTGCTGTATTGAGCTGAGGTTAGGTTAGGTTAGGTTAGGTTAGGTACAGCATAAGAACAGCGTGAGCATGAGCCAGGGAGCTTCGTAAACAGACAGACAGACAGACAAACAGACAGACAGACACACATACAGACAGACGCGCACACAGTTATTCCTTGACTGAGTATTAGGTTAAGGAGAGTGCCATTGAGTGCCAAGTAAGGCTGAATGAGCAAGTCCTTAAGAGAATTCAGGGGTAACACGTAATATTTAATAGTTATATATTATTATTATTATTATTATATAACTTTTTTAGACTTTTCTTTCAATTATTTACGTTCAGTTTTGGTTTTTTCTTATTTATTTATTTTCTGTTCCTAATCTACCCGACTAAGTGTGTGTGTGTGTGTGTGTGTGTGTGTGTGTGTGTGTGTGTGCGTGTGTGTGTGTGTGTGTGTGTGTGTGTGTGCGTGTGTGTGTGTGTGTGACCGAAACGTGTAATTAAAATGATAATTATTCAGGTGTTAATAATGACGTGGGAATTATAAAGAGTCGGATATTTTCACATACACACACGCGCACATACACATACACACACACACACACACACACACACACACACACGATGCAAGATTACAGAATTTTGTCCGAAGTCAATAAGAGGAGAATGCGCGCACACACACACACACACACACACACACACACACAGGAGCAACATAATCCCATAGAAAGGCAGTTATTATTCTATGTATGTATATATGTACGTACGTGTGTGTGTGTATGTACGTATGTGACCTGACCAAACCTAACCTGACCCAACCCATAGATCTCCCAGCATACATCAACCCAACACACACACACACACACACACACACACACACACACACACACACACACACACCCGTTCATACCTCTGGCTATAACTGACTGTATCTTCTTCTTGTTGTTGTACTAAGTGGCGGTAAAGGCAGGGGGTGTTAGGGAGGGTGTTATAGCAGGTAGTAGTAGTAGTGGGGGAGGGTTAGGAGGCGGGGGCAGAGGGGGTAGAGGGGGTAGAGGCCACAGTTAGGTCAGGAGGTCACTGTATTGTTGCTTTAGGGTGGCCCAGGAGAAGGTGTTTAAGTCCAAGTTGACCTTCTTAGAGCGGACCAGCTGCGGCCGGGCACACCACTGGGCTAGGCTCTTCTCCAGCTGTTGTGTGGTGTTGTACAGGCACTCCTGGGGGGGGCGGGGGAAGGGGTAAGTGGCACTGTATATATGGGTGACTTAGATCATTGTGAAGTGTTTTGATGTGACGGAAATGATGACAAAGGAAAGTTATGTTACATTATATTACGTTAAGTTAAGTTAAATTAAGTTAGGTGAGGTAAGGAGGTAAGGTTAGGTAATAAGAAAGAAGAAAGAATTAAACAACAATAACACCAACTTACCTGAGGGAATATTTCTGGGTACACGAGTCTATTAGGACAGATTGGGAAGCAGCCGGCCCCGACAGCCTCCAACATGGCCACCCCAAAGAACTCATGATGTGCCGTTGACACCACCACATCACCCATGTGTAGCAGCTCCCAGTACCTGCAACACACACACACAAGCATTATTATCGTTATTATAAATTTTTCCAACTGTATATTTTCAGCTTTTATTATTATTATTATTATTATTATTACACACACACATATTATTATTCATTTTTCAAAGGCATAATTTTGTGTATATACTCCCTACTGTATATTTTCATTAATTTTTTAGCTCTTGGGCTGCACATCTCTTATCAATAAACCGTATATTATTATTTATTATTTGCGTTTAAACCTATTTTACCCTGCTCTCTGCCTAACCCTAAAACCTTTCACACCTAACCTAACCTAACTTAACTAGTGTTTGTTAATCTACCTTAACACCTAACTTACTTTTCCCTGGTGTCAGCATAGCCCCAATGTGTGATGAAGTTAGCCAGGCGCTGCCGAGCCTCGTGAAATATAGGTGGGTTCTCGGTGAAGGACTGACCCAACACACACACCCTAAAGTTAAGTCCAGCCTCTGCCAGCTGGAACAACACCTTAAACATGGTGGTGGGGTCCTTATCATGCTCCCTGGAAGGATAAAACAGGGTGAGGTTAGGGCGAGGGTGATTTAGGGTGAGAATATGTGTTTTAAAAGGTGTATGGAGACAATTTAGGGTGATAATCTGTGTTCTGAAAGGTGTAAGGGTGTATTCAGGGTGAGAAAGTGTATTTTGAATGGTGTACAGAGACAATTCAGGGTGTATTAGGGTGATAATTTAGGGTGTGGTCTCTGATCTTACCATCGGTGCGGCCAGATGATGTGGAGTGGTTCTAGTGCGTCCTTGGGCGAGCGAGTCTGGTGGCAAATGTTGACTGGGAAGAACAGCACCTAATGACCAGAGGAGGGTCTACGAGGAGGAAGGGGTCATTAACGAGGAGGAAGGGGTCATTACGAGAGGAGGAGTATTAAGGAGGATAATTAGTGTACGTATAAGTAATGAATGAGAAAGTATAAGGTTAAGTATAAGGATGAAAGTATATATATTATCATTATTATTTATATATTACTCTCTTTTGATCTATATTTCCTTCCTTCCTTGTCTACCTCACTGTCTAATTCACACACACACACACACACACACACATCCTTCATCCCTCCCATCCCTATAGCCTTCCTTTCCCTTCTGTTCCTTCCATCCTTCCTTCCTTACCCTTCCCATTCCTATCCCTTCCCTTCCTCACTGTCCTAATCCACACATCCTTCCCTTCTCATCAGTTCCTTACCCTTCAGTCTACATCCTTACCCTTCCCCTCCCTTCCCTTGCCCTCCTTACCCTTCCCCTGCCCTTCCTTACCCTAGACTTAGCCCTGACAGACTCCACCAGGCTGTGTGCGTCAGGTCTGTGGTCGGGTTGTAGCTTGAGGTGTCTCGGCATCTCACGCAGGAAAGACTCAAGGTTGTACTGGGAGTTAAATACAACCACGTCTGCTACCAGGCTGTATGGGGGGGGTAAGGGGAGAGTGTGTTAGGTTAGGTTAGGTTAGGTTAGGAAGGGTACTGTGGTGAGAGGTGAGAAGGATGTGTCTAGGGAGTGTAGGGTGATGTGTAAGGGTGTGTATCATAATAAGGGTGATGTGTAAGGGTGCATAAGGGAGGTGTACTCTAATAAGGATGTTTTAGGATGTACGTAAGGATGTATTAGGATATGTTTAAGGGTGCATAAGGATGTGTGTTAGGGTGTGTGTTAGGGTGATGTGTTAGGGTGTGTTTTAGTGTGTTTTAGTGTGTTTAGGGTGTGTTAAGGGCACGGACACACTCACCAGGACAGTATTTGGTTGTATCCGTACTGAAAGTCTCGGTCTTTTTGCTTCTTCACCGGATACACGAGTTGGTTTTCGTGGAAGTAAAGTATTTTCTTAACAGGAGCGAGGTCAGGACGGAGACCAATCAGCTCACACAGATTAAGGGTTGACGAGGCAAACATCACCTGCGATTGGTCGAGAGGTTAATTGGGTCGCTAGGTCATTACTCAGTTCATTATTACCAAAAAAAACACAAAAAAATAGGAAAAAATAATAATAAAAATATATAAGCGAACACATGATAAATATAAACGCATCAAGAACACCAGGGTAAAGGAACGTCATCCAAGGTAAAGGAACGTCATCCGGCACCTTGAATACATGGGTGATAGGAATCTTTTGGTAGAAGTAGAGAGCAGCCGTACGAGCCCGCCAGTGCCACTTCTTGCTGGGGAGGGTGAACAGTGCAGCCTCATTCAGGGCCAACACACTCTCATCTAAGGGGAGAGAGGAGGAGGAGGAGGAGAGAGGAGGAGGAGAGGAGAGAGGAGGAGGAGGAGGAGGAAGAGAAGAGAGAGAAGAAAAGGTTAGGTTAAGTTAGGTTTGTCCATATCTTTAACTATTTCTCTCTTAATTTCCTACTACTACTACTGCTACAAATTTAATCTTTCATCCCTCCTATTATCTCCTTTATCAACAATTCTTCCTCCTCCTCCTTCCCATCTCCTTTATCAATTATTCCTCCTTCCTCCCCCATACATACCATTCCTGAGGGTAGCAATGAGCTGTCTATGGGAGCCTCCGTAGAAAGGTTCAATAAACAGTACCCGGGCACTAGGGGGGCACGTGTCCTCCCCCCGCGTACCCTCCCAGGCCTCGCTCCCCCCCTCCTCCATCTCCATCACCTGCTCCTCCTCTTCCTCCTCTTCGTCCTCCTCCTCGCTTCCTCCTAAGAGTGGGTTGCTGCCTTGGGTCATGGCCGCCGCTGCCGCTGCTGCTGCTGCTGCCGGCGCTATCACAGGAGCACCAGAAGGACGGTTGCTGATTGCTCCTTTAGGGTTTAATGGCGGGGTTAGTGTGTGTGTGTGTGTGTGTGTGTGTGTGTGTGTGTGTGTGTGTGTGTGTGTGTGTGTGTGTGTGTGGTGTGATGTGTGTGTGTGTGTGTTTTAGCTAGTTGTAATGTTTAAATGTGTGTGTGTGTGTGTGTGTGTGTGTGTGCGTGTTTAAGTGTGTGTGTGCGTGTGAGTGTGCGTACATACATTCTTTCTTTAGTGTGTGTTAAGAGAAGTAATATAAACCAAAAAATAACAACAACAACAATAATAATAAAAAATATATAAGTAGCCATAATATCAAAACAAGTGATAATGATAATGAGTGATAATGATAATGAGTGATGATGATAATTAGTGATGATGATAATTAGTGATGATGACAATTAGTGATGATGACAATTAGTGATGACAATTAGTTACCTGTACCTGATGTGTTCCTTAGCACCTCAGCATTGCCAGACAGACTATACTGCCAACCTGACCTCAACTGGGCAGAAAACCCCGGCAGGCCCGCTAACGGCAGCCTTGGGAAGAAATGATGGGGCATGGGGGGCATAGCTAACGTGCCCCCCCCTGGACTACTGCCCCCCCCCGCCCTGCCCCCAGACCCATTCATGGCTGCCCCCCCAGAAGTGCCAGGTAGGGGGGGCATGGTGCCAGGGGGGGGTGGGATGGGGGTAGGGGCGGGGGTGCCGTCGTTTGAGCCGCCGCCGCTGCCGTAGCTGGCCATGAACGCTGCCTCGGGTCCGGCCATCGCTCCGGTCATGATGGTTTTAATTTTGCTGATGTCGGATTTACTTATGGCTTTTTTGACGTCGATTAGGCGGCCCTTGATGGAGTGGTTCCTCATTACTGTTTTGGGGGAGTTAGGTTAGGTACACACACACACGTACACACACAGGTATATACACACACAATTATTATATATTATCGTTAATTATTCAATCTTATCTCTTATCAATGAACGGTTTATTATTATTACTATCATTACAAACACACACACACACACGTACACACACACACACACACACATACACACACACACAGAGATACGTACACAGCACTTTGTCCACAGGGTCGTAGTCGTTGAAGTCGACGAAGGCAAACCCTCGGTGCCGGCCGCTGTTCTTGTCGTACATAATATTGACACACGTTACGCGGCCAAAGTTCACAAAGTAATTCTCTAAGTCCTCTTCTTTCACATCCTGGAGGGGGGAGGAAGGAAGGGGGGGGAAGGAGGAGGGAAGGATGGGAAAGGAGGGAAGGATGGAAGGTAGGATGGAGGAAGGAAGGGAAGAGAAGGGAAGGGAAGGGAAGGGAAGGGAAGGGAAGGGAAGGGAAGGGAAGGGAAGGAGGGAAGGGAAGGGAAGGGAAGGGAAGGGAAAGGAAGGAGCAAGAATTATTCACAAGTACAAATTAAACTCACTATAATTAAACACTCACTCACTTAATATATATATACGTCTCATTCTCTTTAACTAATAGAGCGAGTAACTACATTCTCTCCTCTCTCTAACCTTCTCTCCTCTCTCTAACATTCTCTCTCCTCTCTCTAACATTTTCTCTCCTCTTTCTAACCTCTGACTCCATTCTCTAACTATCTCCCATTCTCTCTCTCTTTCTAACTTTCTCTCCTCTGTACTCCTCTCTCTCTCTCTCCCTCTCTCTCTCCCCCCCCCCTCACCTGCGGCAGTCCCCCTATGAATATCCTGGTGTGTGTAGGGTCTGGGTGTGAGGTGGTGGGCAGGACAGAGTTGTTGGTCTCTCCTCTCGGCACGGCTCTCTTCGTCTCCACCAGCCGCCCATCAACCTTGTGGGGCCGAGCCTTCTGTACAGCATCAACGTGGTCAGGACTCCCAAAGGTCACGAAGCCGAACCCGCGTGACCTAGGATAAGAAAGGTCAAGTTTTATTTTATTATTTTTTTTTTTTCTCAGTGCGTTTCGTATTTTTTTCTTTTTTTTTGTGTTTTCTATTTCTTAGTGTTATTTTGTAATTAAAAAAAAAATATATTACTATACAAAAAAAAACAATAATAATAAAAGAATCAAACTACAATCAATTTAAATACATATTAAAAAAAATTCACCACCACCACCACCACCTTGACCTTGACCTCATGACCTCACCTGTTATTGGTCATGTCCTTCATCACCACGGCATCCACCACATCACCCCAGGATGAGAAGTGTTCCCGCAGACTGTCATCCGTGGTGGTGTAGTCAATGCCGCCCACAAAGATCTTACGCATATGTAGCGGAGCCCACATCCTGATAGGGACTAAAGGGGGGGGGGTTTAGGTTAGGGTCAAAGGGGGGGGCGGGTTAGGGTCAGGTGGGGCCGGGTTAGGGGGGAGAAGGCTGGTTTAGGTTTCTTCATTAAATAGAAACAAATCAGAGAACACAGCCTTAAGTTAAACAAATAAATAAATAAAAAGTCAACATTATAACTCAATATACAACATAATATGACAATCAGGAGAAGAAAATCTGGGGTGAAATGCTTTACTTTTGGGTAATTATATATAAAAAGCTTATATAACCGAACCAAACCGTACCTAACTAAACCTAACATAACCTAATCAAACCGTAACATAACTATAACCTTACCTAACTAACCTAATCGAACCATAACCTAACTATAACCTTACCTAACTAAACCTAACATTACCTAATCTAACCGTAACATAACTATAACCTTACCTAACTAAACCTAATCTAACCTAATCTAACCATAACATAACTATAACCTAACCATAACATAACTAAACTAACATAGCTTCCAAGACACTTTGTGAGGCACGTAATAACGACCACCGCCTCAAACCTTCACAGATCAGAGGAAAAAAAACAAACAGATATATAGAGTACACTAAGTATAGTACGTACCACTTCATATCTATATCAATACCTTACCAACACTAGCTATAACGATTAACCAAAACACATTCTTCACATCAAATATTACCAACGAGTGTAACAAGTCATTAACAGCCAGAGTATAACAGTTTGGCGTGATCTGAACAAGTATCTAAGGTCGTATTTGCAGTGCATTATAAAGGTAACGAGATATCTAATAGGTCGTCTTACTAATACTTACCAAACAAGATTACTAATACTTTTAAAAAACATTATTACCATCAGGTTGACAATTGACCGAGAGGAGACACACCTTACCACCCCTAGCCTACCTTTACCTATTGATGACCTGCTACACGGCTTTACGGAGGTGGATGAGACGTGGATGAGAGGTGGATGCAAGGTGGATGTAGGTAATAAGGGAGTAACAGGAGCTAACACGTGTACACCCTTTTGTATCTTACTTATATCATTATGTTCTTATTTAATGTTTGTATACCTCGCTCAACACAACACGACAGACACGTTCCCTATTTTCCCCATTCAAACACAACCTAACACACACTACAAGTATATATAATAACCCATAGTAATGATAACACAAATTACAACGTATAATAACATTCTAAAAGGTATACATAAAGTGTAAATATAAAAAATAACAAAACTAAAACTCGTAGTAATTTTAATATTCCTAAACCGATGATTCATAACAATATCGTTATTTCGCCATTTTAACTTTATTTATGAGCTATATTAACCTTCTCAGACATGGAGAATATGTATAAGTTATTTGTGTGTTTATATAATGCGTTTAAATGGTGTAATTATGCGTTAAAATAGTGAAATAAGACGATGCAATGTGACTTACCTGACCAGCGTCTGCTTTACCGCTACTACCAACCACAATAATGTTATTTTTTTTTTATTTATTTGCTCACAGTTAATTGTTGGAGTTTATTTTGTATGTTGAATTTATGTTCTTATTTATATGTGTTTAGTTGGGGATATTAGTAATGGTTTAGTTTTTTTATTGTGTTTGTTTTACATTTATGATAGCTGTCTAGTGTAGAATGTGATTATATATATATTTATTTAGTTATTAATCTGATTTTTCTTCATAATATTAGTTTAATCTTTCTATTATTTACTCTATATGGTTAAAAATCTACTTCTTGGACGCGGATAGAGCGAAAAATATATAATTCTTTTGACTAGAGTAAAATGTAATGGCTTTGAATAGATGATGTTAATTTTATAATTGTATTCATTATATTATAAAGACATATATGTATAGTAGGAAGGAAAATTAAGTAGTAGTAGTAGTAGTAGTAGTAGTAGTAGTAGTAGTAGTAGTAGTAGTAGTAGTAGTAACAATGATAATAAATACATGAATGAAAAGTGTATATATATAATTTAATAAAGAAAGTCTACATGATACAAGTCAGGGAATAAATAGTTGAAACATTTACAACTACAATACATACTACAAATAAACTACAATATTAATAAAACTTAAAATAAACGATTGAATAATATTTATTACATTCTCTCCCTTCTCTTTCTCTTCCTTCTCATTCTCCTCCTCCTCCTCCTTCTCCTCCTCCTCCTCCTTCATTATTTCTTCGTTTCTTTCACGTCCTTGGGCTTCTTCTTCCTCTTCCTCTGCGCCTTCTTCAGCATCTTCCTCATCTTGTAGTGCTGCCAGGCCCTTTGTATAGTGCGTGCAGCGTGCTCGCGCCGGAACTCATTCTGAGGAAGGAACACACGCAAATGCACGCTAATTAGATATATATACAAGACACTGATAACGATACGCACGCAAATTGACATACAAGATAGTGATTAGAGAAAAGATATATTTATAGAAACGTAATATAAAAACAAAAGAAGAGATAGGATGGACAGCAGTACAAAAATAAGAAGTATATATTATAAGTAAAAGAAATAAATGGAAAGAATGAACAATTAGAAAAACCAAAATAAAATAAATAAATATACAAATTCTCTATATATGTATTACCTGCATAGCTGCCAATCTTTCTTCCTCTGCCTTTTGTTTTTCTTCTAAAATTGAACGATATCTTTTTTCCACTATATTGAGAGCTGCCTGGGATGAAAGAAACAACTATTATATTACTTAACACAGTAGTAGTAGTAGTAGTAGTAGTAGTAGTAGTAGTAGTAGTAGTAGTAGTAGTAGTAGTAGTAGTAGTAGTAGTAGTAGCAGTAGTAGTCAGTAGTAGAAGTAGTCAAACAGAGATATAGTTTCAAGTCATTATAGACAAAATTCAGATACAGGAAAAATATATATAACGACACACTCAAAAACACTCAAATACACACTCAAACACACTCAAATACATACTGTTTTGTGCTCCAGTTTCAGCGTGAGACAAGCGTGATCATCTCTTAAGGAATCCAAGTCCATCTGAAGCTTACTCAAGGTTGCATCGTATCTATGAATGACTTGTTGCATCTCCTCCTCTAGATTCTGCCTGAGTTGACGTGAAGAGAAGAGAGAAGAGAAGAGAAGAGAATATATTTATTAGCTCCTCCTCCCCCTTCTCCTCCTCCTCCTCTTCTTCCTCCCTCACCTCTTCCTCCTCCTCTTCTTCCTCCCTCACCTCTTCCTCCTCCTCTCTCCCTCCTCACCTCTTACTCCTTCCTCCTCCTCCTCCTCCTTCCTCCTGCTCCTGCTTACCTCCTCTCCCTCATCAGTGCTTCATCTCTGCTGTGCCGCTGTGCTTGCTGCAGCTGTGCCTCTCTGCTGCTTGCTAGACCTACTCGAAGCTGTTCAAGGCTGTTTTCACTCTGACTGCGAACTTCCTCACATTCTACCCTCGCCTCACGCCTTTGGGAGAGAGAGAGAGAGAGAGAGAGAGAGAGAGAGAGAGAGAGAGAGAGAGAGAGAGAGAGAGAGAGAGAGAGAGAGAGAGAGAGAGAGAGAGAGAGAGAGAGAGAGAGAGTTAATTGAAATATAAACACACACACACACACACACACACACACACACACACCTACACACCTGCACATAAGAACAACCTGTGATCCTTGCGAGTCTAAATCCTTGAGGTTGGCACTTAAAGACCCTACGAGTGCCTCCCTTGACCCGAGTGCCACCTCTCGCTCCTTCTGTGCCTCTGTCAGTCGTCCTTCAACCACCTCCACACTCTGTCCTGATGCCTGGCGGGGAACGGATAATAATAATAATAATAAGGTAATTTTCACTCATCTATTCCTATTTGTCTCTTCCAATCTGTCTTCCTACTTGCTTACACTTTCCTCCTCCCCTCTAACTTAACCTAACTTAACCTAACATACTTACAGCAGCCCTGCCCGAGCGCCGTGCCAGCTGGGATGCGTAAAGGTACTGTAATGTAGGACTGAAGTACAGGCGGTGGTGGATGATCGGGCGTACGGAGACCAGGATGTCAACCAGGTGGGTGACTGCGGATGAGGGTGAGGTTAGGTAACACACACACACACACACACACACACACACACACACACACACACACACACACACACACACACACACACACACACACCACACACACCTTCTAAATGGTCCTTGGGCAGGTTAGGACTTCTAGGATCTTGCAGTGTTGATACGAGGTCCTTGGAGTCCTCTAGTAACTTGTCCACTACCTTCATAACTGCTGCTCTCCTCCTGTAATTAGTTAGTTAGGTAGTTAGTTAGTTACCTGAGCTTAATGACACACACACACACACACACACACACACACACGTACAGCAAGCAGGTAATTAATTCAAGCAGGTACTACAGGTAATTATGTATATTCACTCACCTGCTGATATCTGAGTCTTGCGAGTTATTAGAGGTGACAGGTGCCATCTTAATTACCCTCATTAACACACACACACACACACACACACACACACACACACACACACACACACACACACACAGATATTACGCAAATCTATTACCTTATTCACTTATTTCTGCCTTTTCAATAATGTTTTCAAGGTCAAACTATAACAGACAAAGAAGTGATGTGTTCATGAATATCTTGACTACTGTTCATGTACAATATATCACGTATATATTACAAAACAATGAAGTAGTCTGACATTAGGAACAGAATTAGTGCACAGTCGATAGGGAGTTTAAAAAGAAGGTTAGACTAGATGGCTGTATGGATAGGGATGAGAGGTGGATGAGAGGTGGATGAAAGGTGGATGAAAGGTGGATGCAAGGTGGATGTATTGGAATAACAGGAACTACCACGTCTGGGCCTAACCACCCTGCCTTTTGTAGCTTCCTTATATTCTTATGTTATTATTTGCATCACCGCCAGTCATCTGTTTAGGTTGGTTGTCATGGCAACGCAACACTCGGGTAGGCAGGCCGGGTGCCAGACATATGATACTATAATATTCTCACTATAAATATACTTAATATACTATATACTTAAATTCACAACATTATTCTCACTATAAATATACTTAATATACTTACTATATACTTAAATTCAGGCCTCTCTCTCTCTCTCTCTCTCTCGACCTCCTTCCTTACCGCCGTGACAGTCACCCGTATTTAACACCATAATAATAATGGTGTTTAAAGTGTTATGTACAGCTTTACGTGGCAGGGATGTGGCAGGAAAGGTGAGTGTGACCCTGTAGTACCTGTAGGGAAAGGGCGGCAGGGGTTGGCAGGCCCAGGGAAGGTGTAATAAGGTAGTAACTAACTTCTTCTTGTGACCGCTAGCAGCCAGACAGGACCTGGTGATAATATTTCTTTGTTTTAAACCTTCCCTGTTCCTCTACATGTCATTTTGAGGGATGGAGGAGTAGTAACACATCATTCCTCACCATTAATAGTGGAGGGATATAAAGAAAACATTACATATTAAGCGTAAGTAACCTAATATAAGAACATCAACAAGTTTCAGCTGGCCAGTTGGAAAAGACAGGCTGTGTGCGCATACCCGCCGTGTGTTGACTGCTGGGTCACGTATATATGAATCTCTCTCTCTCTCTCTCTCTCTCTCTCTCTCTCTCTCTCTCTCTCTCTCTCTCTCTCTCTCTCTCTCTCTCTCTCAGATGTGTTGCAAAAGACATTTAAAATCAACATATATAATTTATTCACCATTAAAATTAACTTAGATCCACATTAGCGATCAGGATTAAAAAATATATATTAGATAACTCTGTCTGTTTGTAAGTAAATAATATAACGAATATTAACGGACTTACATACCTATCATTATTTTTATGTATATATTATAGTATATTATGTATTATCAGTCTAACCAACTCAACGAAATACAAAACTACAGCAGTGTACAAAAATACATGGGATTATTTACTATGAGAGAGAGAGAGAGAGAGAGAGAGAGAGAGAGAGAGAGAGAGAGAGAGAGAGAGAGAGAGAGAGAGAGAGAGAGAGAGATTTAAATACTAACATATAATTTGATCACACACACACATACACACACACACACATACACACACACTTGAGCACATACGACTATATAAACATCAACACACACACACACACACACACACACACACACACACACTACTACCACTACTACTACAACTACAACTACAATTACTACATTTCTTATAACACAAAATTACTGAACATACATATAATTTCTACAACACAACACAGCACAACACAACACAACACAACACAGGAGTAAGTCAGAGCAACACTACAGCAACACAAACTCATTTTATAGCACACTGTAGCTGCCATAACACCACACAACACCACACACAACACCACAATGTATTAGTTCCTCCACAGAAGCACCACAACACAACACCACACCACACCATTTATTCATCACCTTTTTCATCACAACGCCACGTCTCTATATCTTCTTAAGTCATCACTCTCACCACCCAAAGATGACTTACTCCCTGTCATCACCACACCCCCCCTAACCCCCCTACTACTACTATAACTACCACTACTACCTGACATCACCATACCACACCACCACCACCACCACCACCACCACCACCTTGCCAGCGCCGGACGTATCTGTAGAAAGAATTATTATTATTATTATTATTATTATTATTATTATTTATTATTATTTCTTGGGTTTGATTAATTAACTCATTTATATATATATCAATAGTTACGAAAAACAGTCAAAATATATAAGGTTTTTATGGGTAACTTAAAAAAAATAATTAAAAGGAATAAATTAGATTGAATCCCATACATACATACACGCACACACACACGCACATACACATAGGCTGCTTTCCTCCTCCTCCTCCTCCTTCAGTGCCTTCTTCAGGAGGTGTATATGCCCTTGTTTAACGTCTAAGGGTTCCTGTATAAAGGGCGTAACTATCTACTTTTAAGGACGCTTTTCTAGGGTAAAAGAAAGTCTGTCCGTCGATATCTACACACACACACACACACACACACACACACACACACACACACACACACACACACGAGGATCTGGGAGCTGATAGGTAAGGGAGACGGGTGTGTGGGTGTGGAGGCGGCACTTGGGGGAGGAGCTTAGGTACATATATATAGCGCGTCTCCACTACCGAACAACCCGATTTATGCGACGCTATTGAGCGATCGAGGGCTTTTGGAGGTCACAAGAAGAGTAAAATCGGCCAAAACAGGAAGATAATCAGCCAGACGTGAGCCCTAGCTCCCAAAGTGAGAAGAATTGTCAATAGAAGTCCAGGAGTGGAGTTACTATCCTCGAAAAGAGTGGAGAGAAGCGAGTCTCGGGCGGGACTTGACGGCTGAGAGAGGAATATCGACAGTAGGGTGGAGGTGTGTGTGTGAGGAGAGGTGGTGAGGGGAGGAGCATATCTAAAATCATAAATATACCTGAATAGGACTTATAATTACAGTATTAGTGTGTGAAACAATTAAAGAAATGTATTATGTTTAATATGGGAAGATTAAGATGCATATAATTACTTCGTAAGTGAGATATAAGAGGAAATAATGATGTAGGCGGAGCCGCGCGGGCGACATTTTGTGTGTGTGTGTCTGTGTGGGCCGAGAGGCTGCACCCACTAGTGTCTCTCAAGAAGTAATAGGGGTATGTTGTGCGCCGCGGCTCTGGTCCTCTGTCTAATTATTTACAATTATCTTAATTATTTAATCTAATAAATGTGTGTGTGTGTGTGTGTTAGAGAAAGAGAGAGAGAGAGAGATGAAAAGTTTTAGTACCTCTGTTTACTCTAGCTATCATTGGCAGGAAATTACTGTGATTAATATCTTCCTCGCTTCAAAACCTCACACACACACACACGCACCACCACACACTACACACACACACACACACACACACACACACACACACACACCTACCTTCGTCTATCCAAACTTTGTGTTGCAG
>JAPQNM010000001.1:4683596-4723596 GCA_029783475.1 Metacarcinus magister | reverse complement strand
CATATTCATAAGTACTAAATTCATATTAATTCATATAAACTGTGTATTTTCCAGTGTGTACGTGTGTGTGTGTGTACATGTATATACACACAGCTAAACACTTTACACTCCCCTACACACACACACACACATATCACATAGTAGTGAGTGTGTGTGTGTACATGTATATAGAGACCGCTAAACCCTTTACATTCCCCTACACACACACACAAACTCACATATCACATAGTAATGCGTGTACATGTATATACACACAGCTAAACCCTTTGCATTCCCTACACACACACAATCTTATCCTGGAGGCCACTACATCTGCCTCCCTCTCATAACACACACACACACACACACAATCTTATCCTGGAGGCCACTACATCTGCCTGCCTCCTATAACACGTACATACACACACATTTTATCCTGGGGGCCACTGCATCTGCCTGCCTCCCATCACATGTAGGTGGAGGTGGTACACACTCTGAGCTCCTTCCTCGCCGTTATTGATGACCACTCTGAAGCCTTTGTCCAACCCTTGCTCCTTTGCCACACGCCGAGCCACTACCAGAAGGTGTCCTAGCAACTGTGGAAGGAGACAGGAATTAGGATGTAGATTATTAAAGGTATGTTCACTAAATTACTATTACTATAACTATGGTGTCTGTTATATTGAGACTAAATCACTACTATTACCGTTACTATTATTATTACTATTACTATTATTACCAAGCAACTGGGGAAGGGAGAAAAATATTTATATTGATTTACATGTTATATTGATTCTGAATTACTACTACTACTACTGTTATTATTACATATTTATTAAAGATATATTCACTAAATTACTACTACTATAACCTATAACTATGCTGTGTAATATTATAGTAATCATAAAACTGAGTCCAGATTCGTGATCAGCATGTCTGAAAACACTTATGTATTCATTTTTATGAAATTCTGAGGTGTCAAAAATTTCATAAAATTTTCAAGGGTATCACCTTAGATTTTATTTGTAAAATCATGTTTTATTTAATAACTTGAAAAGTATGAAGTTTACGTAAAAAATGTATATAATAGTAAAGGAAGAGTAGGAGATGACCTTTCTTTTGAGCTATAGTGAAATATAAATGGAATGTAACTATAGATGTAAGAAGGGAAAATATGAAACACTTGTTTTTTTCACAAAACTTAAATTTTCTCCAAAGTTATGAAGTGTATTGAATATGTGAAGACAGTATCATGTAGAACTTATCAAGCTTAATAAAGGTGTATATAAGCATTTTTGCTCTGGGAATAATATTTTTGTATTAAAATGGCAAAAAACATCTTCAACCTATATTCTGGTGGAAAATTTTGACGATTTTTTGTGTGTCACCAACACATGAAAGATGATATGAATATTATACATCTTTTAATTACCAATAATATTTGTTAAGTAAAGTTTCCTGATTAAGGAATAGTTTGTGAAAGAACAGTTAAAAACATTTATTTATATATATATTTTTACTACTACTACTACTACGTACTAACACTACTATTTCCTTACCTGTTCGTCATCGTCTTCAGCGTCGGCCAGGGTGGGCAGAGTCTTGCGTGGGATCACCAGGAAGTGTGTTGGGGCTTGAGGCGACACATCATTGAACGCCAAACACTGAAACAATAACAACATCTTTACAACAACAATAACAACAGCAACACTATAACAAATACAAGAGAATAACCTCAAAACAATAATAACCTTTGGTATTATTTTACATGGAATACTTGTGCTGCTTGGAGGCACCTTGTGATGCGGGACAAAGCAGAAACAACCCCCAACATAAGTGACAAGAGTGCCGCCACCACAAAATGGCTGCCTAAGTAAACAACGGCACAGCAGAGGCCTATTCCCATGCCGGATGTGCCAAGGTGTTTCTGGTATTACATGCAACCACTCACTGTCAATTAGGGACACTAGGAATGCACTGGAATCATTATACTACTACTAATAACCTCGATCAATTCCTCTACAAAATGCCCGTGCCCCGCGACAAAGACATTCTCCCGCCAAGCACAAGAAGCACATGGTCCACGACAAGGGCATTCTCCCGCCAAACACATTAATTTGGCGCGAAATGAATTATTAATACACCCGGATCAATTATTGGTCATTCATACATCATTGAACTCTTTCCTTCCTCATAATACAACCTATACATATGCCAAAACGTCTTGCATTGTATAGTAATATAATTTGTTTAATATATATATACATAATACACAAAAGATCAAAATGCCGCCAGTCAATGCTTCCTAACAAAATGGCTATCATCATCCTTAATAACCAATGTCTGTTTGATATATTGACTTATAGATAATATTAGTTACCTGGTCATCCTCGTAGATTATCTTAGCAGGTATTTCTTTACGTATAATCTTGCCAAAAATGGTATCACCTCCTGGCTTAGCAGACGCAGCTTTCTCCACCTCCGACATGATGGCGACTGAGCCGGTGGAGAGAGAGGCGCGGGGAGGATAAGGAAGCCGATTGTAGCGCCATCTTAGAGAACTTATAGAACTTCTTAATACTCGCATTTTCTTCTTATATATTCCTTAATTTCTTCTGTTTCTTGTCCTTGTGATATGTTGAGGTCTTTATCTCTTCGTGTGTCCTGGCTTCTATACGCTAGACACTATAGATTATACACTATATGCAGAAGAAAATTGTCCACTGGCCGATCCGATCCGATCCGATATAGTTTTGGGAGAAAGCCTTTATGTCGGCCACTCTGACGCAGTTATACTTTGTTCGTTGCTGTCTGCTTTCTCACTTTCTTCTTCTATATGCTTTAAACTGTTGATGATACGTTTAATTTACCTGTAATCCTACTATTCCTCTTATCTTTCACTTGTTTCACTGGTTCTGTTATATTTTCTTCTCTCTTTCTCTCTCTCTTCTTCCCTGTCATCGGCAGTGTTGTTGTTTTGGCTTTGATATTCTTCTGTTTATATGGGATCACTATTATTATTATACATTTATTTCTGACACAGCTGCTTTTAGATGTTTAATAATAGTGTATTATTATTATTTTATTATTTTTATTTCACATTAAGAATGAATGAATGAATGAATGAGGGAAAGAAGGAAGAAGGGATGGAATGAATGAATGAATGAAGGAAGGAAGGAAGGGGAAGGATGGAAGGGGGATAACGAAAGAAGGAAGGGAATGAATGAATGAAGGAGGGAAGGAAGGAAAGAAGGATGGAAGGGAGGAAGGAAAGAAGGATGGAAGGCGGATAACGAAAGAAGGAATGAATGAAGGAAGGAAGGAAGGAAGGAACCAAAACCTAAAACCTTCACTACACTACCAACAAAGGAACATTTTCTTCTGTGTATAGTGTATAGCGTATAGAAGCCAGGATATACAAAGAGATATAGAGCTTAATACACCACAAGGATAAGAAAAAGAAAAAAAATAAGGAATATAAACCAAGGAAATGCGAGTATTAAGAAGTTATATAAAGCATTACTAGCTGGCCTATGCGGAAGCTCAAGTTTGGTGTTGACAAGTTTCTGCTGAGTGCCAAATGAACCCCCAGTGTCAGGCTACAGTGCCAGATGCCTCAACACTATACTAGGAAGACCAAGGAGGGAAGGAAGGAAGGAAGGAAGGAGGATACCGAAAGAAGGAAGAAAGGAGGGAGGGAAAGAAGGAAGCAGGGATGGTATGAATGAGGGAAAGAAGGATAGAAGGAGGATTACGAAAGAAGGAAGGGAGGAGGGAGGGATAGGAAGTAAGGATAGAATGAATGAAGGAAAGAAGGATAGAAGGAAGGAAAATGAGAAAATATAAAGAAAGGAAAGAGGAAAACTTGTCATCTTAATCATTATATCAATTTCATTTATACTATTTCTATATATTTTTATTTTGTGTGTAAATTATCAACTATTATTATTATTATTATTATTAATTTAATTTAATATATTTGTACGTCCTGTTTTGAGTATAAATAAAGTACTTTACACTGTTCGTTTAAGTAATATTATTATGAAAAAAACTTATTTCTTTCAGTATTATTTATTTAATTTAATATTTATATGTCCTGTTTTGAGTATAGCTTGGTGTTAAAAAATTCATTAACTCTAAATTAATCTTTACAACATAATTAACTTGACTACAGATGTAATTAGCGATTCCAATTATAATTATAGTTGTAATAAGAGCAATTAAACATAGATAATTGTCATTGTGTTTATATACTGTACAATATTCCGTCTTTATCACCTCCATTCTGTACTGAAGGATAGAACTAAACATAACTAAACTAATAATAATAATAATAATGATAATAATAATAGTAATAATAATAATAATTCACATAAAATCATCACCACACACACAAAATAAATATATAACCTTACTATACAATGCAGAATAAATACTACCACAACACACACACACACATACATAAAAAAACCCCTGTGTATGTACGTTCATGTGTGCGTGTATCAGCCCAGATTCAAGTACAATTAGTGGTCCTGTATGCTGGGTAGGAGGAAGCTTGCGATTGGTTAGTTGGGGCGACCAATCACAGACGCCCTAGCCATATGTGCGTTACATGTATATGTGTACGTGTGCGTGTGAAGGAGAAACACACACACACGCACACAATAATAATAATAATAAATAAATAAATCACACGACATTATCAAACAATAAAATAAATGAAAATATAAATGAAACGTAACTAACTAAACATTATACACTATTAAATATATATAAAAAAAAATGTCATGTAATTAAACATTGTGCATTAAATATATATAAATGTGTGCGGCGGAGGAGGAGGAGGAGAGGCGGAGGAGGAGGAGGAGGAGGAGGAGGAGGAGGAGGAGGAGGAGGAGGAGGAGGAGGAGGAGGAGGAGGAGGAGGTGTGACTATGACAGAAGAGTATTATTTGTATTCTCTCTCTCTCTCTCTTCTGTGATAAAATGTTTCCTATATACAGCTAAAAAAACTTTCCCCTAAAACTCAACCTAACTTTCTCATTTCTAACCTTTAATATCTTTCTAATATAATAACTTTGTCTCTACTACTATTATTTTTACGTTATATTAAGACTCCGTTACTACTATTACTATTACTATTACTATGTTGTCTGTCTATCTATTATTCATTCATTTATTGATTAATTTATTTATTCTTTCTTTCTTCACTTCCTTTTTTAAATTCTTTGTTGATGAAATGGAAAGATTATTATTATTATTAGTAGTAGTAGAAGTAGTAGTAGTAGCAGCACTAATCTACTACTACTACTACTACTACTGTGTGTGTGTGTGTGTGTGTGTGTGTGTGCGTACAAGGTTTCAGCCACACAGACCCGACAGCCAAAACCCCTCATGTAACAGAGGATGTAACCCTCATCTCTTTACCACTACTAATAACTTAACCTCACTGCCTCTTTGTCCCTTAAATCTGGCAGCTCTAGGAACAGTGCCACCCTTACCACCTTAGTGTGGCACCTCCTCCTCCTTCTCCCCTTAATCTGGCACCTCCTCCCCCTCCTCCCCTTAGTCTGGCACCTCTAAGGATAGTGCCGGCACCACCACTCTATGTTCCAGCCGCCTTGAGGATGCCACAACGTCTCTCTTCTCTGAGGTGAGGACTCCAGGGTCTGAGGAGGGGTGGAGTCCTGTGCGGGAGTCCTCCAGGTGTGGGATGCTGTAGGATATGTTGGCGTACTCCTGCAGCAGCGGACACACACCCAGCAGGAATTGGCAGAGGTCCTTACGCAGCCCAAACCACCCTGTCGGAGGAGATGGTAAGGTAGTTAGGTTAGGTTAGGAAGGTAGATATTAAGGTTAGGTTAGGTTAGGTTAGGTTAGGTTAGGTTAGGTTAGGTTAGGTAAGGTAAGGTAAGGTAAGGTAAGGTAAGGTAAGGTAAGGTAAGGTTAGGTTAGGTAAGGTTAGGTAAGGTAAGGTAAGGTAAGGTTAGGTTAGGTTAGGTTAGGTAAGGTAAGGTAAGGTAAGGTAAGGTTAGGTTAGGTTAGGTTAGGTTAGGTTAGGTTAGGTAAGGTAAGGTAAGGTAAGGTTAGGTTAGGTTAGGTTAGGTTAGGTTAGGTTAGGTAGTTATTAAGGTTAGGTAAGTGTTAGGAAGGTTGCATAGGAGATATACAGACATACACACACACATGCACAGCAACAACAACAACAGCATGGGGTCCTCCTAACACACACACACACACACTCACACTGATTGGCCCGCTTGGTAGTGAAGGACATCAAGAGCAGCGTCGCGTACGAGATATACAACGGAGACACCACAGATGTATAAGTAGCCGAGGTATTTCCGTTCATCTTACTTGCCAACGTAATCAAAAATATCAACAGCGGCGCCACAAGACACGTATATCCTATTGCGGAATTCATCGAGGTCCTTCGCCTATCAGGGTTGACATCAGGCATCCTTAATAGGAGTCCTGCGAAGATGATAGAGTATAGGACGGCTACCACGGACACACAGAGTAGGATCCAGGCAGGTACGAACACTATTTCCCAAGGCCAGCTCAGGTACTCATCAAGGCGGAGAGCTATGAAGATGAACTGTAGGAGGTTGACCGAGCAGAACAACTCAAGCTGAAAGAGTATTATTATCATTATTAGTGGTAGTAGTAGTAGTAGTAATAGTAACACACACACACACACACGTACACACACACACTCACCTCAAAGGACCGGTCATGTTTCACCGCCCAGATGCACGCGGCAATAGACACAATGGAGATGAGTACGAGGGGCGCGAACACTGACACCCAGGCATGGCGGTGATTCTGTAACTTGTCAGCCACCAACACTTCAAACATCAACAGGAACAGGTGCAGGCCAAGGGAGATGAGGAGGGCACGGTACTGGATGTACGACTGACCTTCTAACCTGGAAATATAGAAAATAGATGTTGTAATATAATCTACTACTATATAATCACCTTTTAATTAAGTTATCATTAGGGTGTAGTAATAGTTAAGTCTCACCTATAATGAGGGTTACGCCACCACACCACATTGCCCACCAGCGCCCCCACCACCACCAGGGCCTTCCACACCCAGATGGGCGAGAACACCACCCAGTAACTCCAGTCTAACTCATCATCAAGACGCAGGGAGAGCAAAGCCGTGAAGGTCGCTACACACACCCACACTATGAACTTACTGCAGGGAGGGTAGAGAGGTGAGGTTAGGTTAGGTCACACACACACACACACACACAAAAAAAAAAAAAATATCACACTTAATAATAAAAGTATATCATATCTTATACCACAACAGTAATAATAATAATAATAATAATAATAATACTTCTTACCCGGGATTAAAGTCTCGAAACATTGATTGTAGATTCATACCTCACTTCAGCCTCATAATACCATCACCACCACCTCACCATCATCACCATCACCACCACCTCATCACCATCATCACTACGAGGCCTCACCCGTCACCACCACACCTGCAACACATCCTGGGGGAGGAGAGGGGGTAAAGGAAGAATAGTAATTGCTTTCCCGTGTAATACATTTCTTTATTTTAGTTTTATGTATACGTGATCAGCCTAGGGATGTGCGGTATTGAAAAAATACCGATACCGCTAACAAAACATACCGGTATTTCAGTATAATACCGAAGAGGAGACAGTGCTGGTAATGGCGGGAGTGTGTGTTGATAATACTTTATATATCCTCCTCCTCCACCTGCACGTATATACTTGTAATGACTGTTACAGCTCAAAGCAGTTCATAACCAAGCCTTACCACACGTTAAACAGTCTTACAGACACTCGTGGATGTGTAGAATCAACCTCAACATTTGGTGTTTTTTGGTCATTTTTTCTAATCGGCGAAATTTTTTTTTATGTATTTTGTTTTTTTTCAACTATATTGTAGCTTGGAAAAATGTAACACTTTCAGCCAAGTTTCAGGTCTTTTCACTGGAAACTTTTTTTTCTAGAAATATATTCATTTGGATATTAAGAAAAACAAATATTATTATTGTGCAGTTAATACTTGACCAATGTTGATGGAAAAGATATCAGATATTCCTCATAAAATGAACAATTAATAGAAAAAGAACCTTGTTCAATTGGGATCTTAGTTTAGTAGCTATTATTTTTTATTTAATTGTATCATTTTTTTTTTAAATATTTTTTTTTCATGAGATAGATACCCATCATATATAACAGAGTTATGTTGAAAAATCATAACTATTTTTATCTTGTTTTTAAACCCTATCCCATTCCAATCCTGGTTCTAGTTTTTTGTTTTCATGCAATGTAAAATGTCTCCATGATCAACTTTATCGACGTAAGACACACATATATCCTCAACTTCCAAGTATATCCTTGTAATGAACACTGTTTTTATATTTCATTCTATGGTTTACATTGCTTTAATTACGTTATTGTTGTTTATTTACATTTTTGTATTTTAGTTTGGTGTATTAACACATACATTTTTCTCCTCAGATAAAAACGACTTCAATATAACAAATAGTTATGTTGAAGCTCGTTAGGAGGTTCATTCTATATCTTAAAGTATATATAATTGCTTTACTGTGTCTAATAAATTTCTCGATTTTCGTTTAATATATACGTCGTCACTCTAGGGATGGGCGGGACAGAAAAATATCGATATCACTAACAAAAATCCGGTAATATTCGGTTTCCTTCATTTAGCCGTATCAGTATTAGTTTATACAAGGCAAAAATCATTCATTCTACAATCTCAGAAAATACTGAACCCTACAACCGAACATAATAATAACAATAACAATAAACTTAAATATACTTACTCATATTCACACAATTTCTTTCCTATACTTGTCGATAATATTTCCTGTTATTACTTATCGATATTATGTCCTGTGTAAATACTTGTCGATAATATTTCCGGTGTTATTACTTGTCTATATTATGTCCTATGTTAATACTTATGTTCCTTCCTTCCTTCCTTGTGTAACTGTTTCATAGACTACTAATTCCTTCCTAGTATTACTGTTATTAGTATTCCTTGCTTGTATTACTGTTATTAGTATTCCTTCCTTATACAGCTGTCATCACCTTGCTTGTATTATTATTTCCTTCCTGCATTACATCCTGCCACAGTAATAATGCAACACACACACACACACACACACACTAGTGATATATAGTAAACAAACTCACTGCCACTGCTCTTCCGACTTCCAATGTTTACAATAGAAGGGACCGAGCTGACAGAAGAATGTAGTGATGCGCACCTATTGTTATTATTACTACTACTACTACTACTATTACTATTATTATTACTACTACTACTATTATTATTGTTACTATTATTATTATTATAACTACTACTGCTACTATTACTACTACTACCAATACAACTACTGCTGCCAATACTATTACTATTACCACTACTGCTACTACTACTATTACTACTACTACAAGAACTACTACTTCTTCTAATTATACTACTATCACCATTACTACTACTACTACTATTGTACTATTAGTCAGTTGCCACAGTCTTTTTCTAATCAAATTAATTATCCACCAACAATGTCATTATATACACATTAATTATAAGGTAATTAGGTAATCATCAACACGTAACTGAACTCCCATTTAAGGATATATAAATAAGGTTAATTTTACTGTTCATTTTTATATTTATTAATAGAGGAGAAGGAGAAGGAGGAGGACAAGGAGGATGAGGATGAGAAGGAGGACAAGGAGAAGGAGAAGGAGGGGGAGGAGGACAAGGAGGAGGAGGAGGACAAGGAGAAGGAGGAGGACAAGGAGAAGGAGAAGGAGGACAAGGAGGATGAGGATGAGGATAAGGATGAGGAGGAGGAGGAGGAAAACACAGTATACATAGAAACACTATTATTGACTAGATATTGTTGGGCGGAGAGAACAAAATACTAAAAAAAACTTATTAATTATTCTCTCTCGTGAAGAAAAAGAGAGAGAGAGAGAGAGAGAGAGAGAGAGAGAGAGAGAGAGAGAGAGAGAGAGAGAGAGAGAGAGAGAGAGAGAGAGAGAGAGAGAGAGAGAGAATAATTTTTCAACACACCATAATAATAATAATAATAATAATAAATGACACAAACAGCAGCAGAATACAGGATACAGAATACATTAAAATACAGTATACACATTAGCTAAAAAAATATATATATACTTTTTTGTTTAATATATATAGTTACTCCAGCCTAAAAATGATGACAATACAAGGCAATATAATAAGTTAGCAGAGTAATAATAATGATAATGATGCTAATGATGATGATGATGATGATGATGATGATAATGATGATGATGATAATGATAATAAATGAGTTATGGCAATTTGCAAACATGATTATAACTGATCTAACCTTTGTCTATGTTGAAATATGAATAAAAAATAAATAAAGTTATGTATAAAATGAAAATTCTGGACTCAAAATCTGCTTGGTGTAAATTTTGAAAAGTATAAAGTTTTCAATATAACAAAAATACAGTTAACTTACAAGATAATAAACATATTCATTATTATTTTCTCAGTTATGGCCTTGCTTACTTTTACTTTTACTTTCTATTTTCATATTATTATTCATTTCATGCTATTTGAGAACCGGCCAAGAAAAGAAATACATATATATATAAATAATAATAAAAATGAACAATATATACATAAAGAATAAATAAATAATCGCCACTTAACTGCCGGTTCCCTAATTGCACACAGACGGCAGCTCTACTAATGATGCCGTTACAAGCTGGTGGTAATTAGTTAAGTATAAAACAACCTTGCACACCTAACCTAACCTAACCTAACCTAACACACACACTCTCTCTCTCTCACTCCTTAAACTCAGGTCAGGTTAGGTCAGGTTAGGTTGTTAGGTTGTTATGGCAACCACCGCCCCACCTATAGGCAGTGCCCGGCATACCTCCAGGCACTGCAATTACAGCAGCTCCAACATGACCCTACCCACACAATAATGGAGGTCAAGCCAAAGCTAAGGGGCATCCGTCCAGGGTCCTTCAGACCGATTCCCTCACCAGAGGAGAATATTACACCTCCTCAGGCACCCCCCCCCCACCTGCACCTGCTCCACGACCTGCCCCTAACAAACCACTCAGCCCAAAGATAACAATAATTCCTTTGGCTGCCCAGGACTGCTCCACCCCTCATCGCCCACCCACTAACCTCTGTGCACCTCAAACACCCAAATCCCAGAGGAGCCGTCGCTCTCCCAGGCGTCAGCCAAAAACCCCCTCTTGCCCTACCCCTCCTAGGAGAGATACCCGTCTGCAGGAGGTACTCCTCCTTCTCCCCACACCCCTACCACCTCGCCCTCTACCCCAACCCGCTCCTCCCCCAACTCAACCTGCTCCTCTCCTACCTCAACCCATTCCTCCCCCACTTCAACCCACACCTCCCCAGCCTCAGCCTCAGACACATACATGCCACACAGCCAGCAGCCCAGCAACCCCTGCCCTCGCTGGGCAGTGCAGCATGCCTTGGGCCTCCACCGGCACCTTCACAGGCCCAGCATGCTTCGGGTCTTTCCTTATCAGCCTTCATTATGGGATTAGCACCACTTGTACTTAAATTTAGTAATCTTCTCCTAACAGGTTCTAGCCTTCAAGAAAGCCTCCTCCAGTGCTTGCCAGGACTACTCTCATTCTTCACATCACTCACACACTGAATTCTGTTCTCCCCTTTCACTTCATACTCTGGAAATATATCATATCTTATACCACAACAGTAACAGTAATAATAATAATAATAATACTTCTTACCCGGGATTAAAGTCTCGAAACATTGATTGTAGATTCATACCTCACTTCAGCCTCATAATACCATCACCACCACCTCACCATCATCACCATCACCACCACCTCATCACCATCATCACTACGAGGCCTCACCCGTCACCACCACACCTGCAACACATCCTGGGGGAGGAGAGGGGGTAAAGGAAGAATAGTAAAAGCTTTCCCGTGTAATACATTTCTTTATTTTAGTTTTATGTATACGTGATCAGCCTAGGGATGTGCGGTATTGAAAAAATACCGATACCGCTAACAAAACATACCGGTATTTCAGTATAATACCGAAGAGGAGACAGTGCTGGTAATGGCGGGAGTGTGTGTTGATAATGCTTTATATATCCTCCTCTTCCACCTGCACGTATATACTTGTAATGACTGTTACAGCTCAAAGCAGTTCATAACCAAGCCTTACCACACGTTAAACAGTCTTACAGACACTCGTGGATGTGTAGAATCAACCTCAACATTTGGTGTTTTTTTGTCATTTTTTCTAATCGGCGAAATTTTTTTTTATGGATTTTGTTTTTTTTCAACTATATTGTAGCTTGGAAAAATGTAACACTTTCAGCCAAGTTTCAGGTCTTTTCACTGGAAACTTTTTTTTCTAGAAATATATTCATTTGGATATTAAGAAAAACAAATATTATTATGGTGGAGTTAATACTTGACCAATGTTGATGGAAAAGATATCAGATATTCCTCATAAAATGAACAATTAATAGAAAAAGAACCTTGTTCAATTGGGATCTTAGTTTAGTAGCTATTATTTTTTATTTAATTGTATCATTTTTTTTTAATATTTTTTTTTCATGAGATAGATACCCATCATATATAACAGAGTTATGTTGAAAAATCATAAATATTTTTATCTTGTTTTTAAACCCTATCCCATTCCAATCCTGCTTCTAGTTTTTTGTTTTCATGCAATGTAAAATGTCTCCATGATCAACTTTATCGACGTAAGACACACATATATCCTCAACTTCCAAGTATATCCTTGTAATGAACACTGTTTTTATATTTCATTCTATGGTTTACATTGCTTTAATTACGTTATTGTTGTTTATTTACATTTTTGTATTTTAGTTTTGTGTATTAACACATACATTTTTCTCCTCAGATAAAAACGACTTCAATATAACAAATAGTTATGTTGAAGCTCGTTAGGAGGTTCATTCTATATCTTAAAGTATATATAATTGCTTTACTGTGTCTAATAAATTTCTCGATTTTCGTTTAATATATACGTCGTCACTCTAGGGATGGGCGGGACAGAAAAATATCGATATCACTAACAAAAATCCGGTAATATTCGGTTTCCTTCATTTAGCCGTATCAGTATTAGTTTATACAAGGCAAAAATCATTCATTCTACAATCTCAGAAAATACTGAACCCTACAACCGAACATAATAATAACAATAACAATAAACTTAAATATACTTACTCATATTCACACAATTTCTTTCCTATACTTGTCGATAATATTTCCTGTTATTACTTATCGATATTATGTCCTGTGTAAATACTTGTCGATAATATTTCCGGTGTTATTACTTGTCTATATTATGTCCTATGTTAATACTTATGTTCCTTCCTTCCTTCCTTGTGTAACTGTTTCATAGACTACTAATTCCTTCCTAGTATTACTGTTATTAGTATTCCTTGCTTGTATTACTGTTATTAGTATTCCTTCCTTATACAGCTGTCATCACCTTGCTTGTATTATTATTTCCTTCCTGCATTACATCCTGCCACAGTAATAATGCAACACACACACACACATACACACACTAGTGATATATAGTAAACACACTCACTGCCACTGCTCTTCCGCCTTCCAATGTTTACAATACAAGGTGACCGAACTGACAGAAGAATGTAGTGATGCGCACCTATTGTTATTATTACTACTACTACTACTACTATTACTAATATCACTGCTACTATTATTATTATTATTACTACTATTATTATTATTATTATAACTACTACTGCTACTATTACTACTACTACCAATACAACTACTGCTGCCAATACTATTACTATTACCACTACTGCTACTACTACTATTACTACTACTACTACTACTACTTCTTATTATACTACTACCCCCATTACTACTACTACTACTATTGTACTATTAGTCAGTTGCCACAGTCTTTTTCTAATCAAATTAATTATCCACCAACAATGTCATTATATACACATTAATTATAAGGTAATTAGGTAATCATCAACACGTAACTGAACTCCCATTTAAGGATATATAAATAAGGTTAATTTTACTGTTCATTTTTATATTTATTAATAGAGGAGAAGGAGGAGGACAAGGAGGATGAGGATGAGAAGGAGGACAAGGAGAAGGAGAAGGAGGGGGAGGAGGACAAGGAGGAGGAGGAGGACAAGGAGAAGGAGGAGGACAAGGAGAAGGAGAAGGAGGACAAGGAGGATGAGGATGAGGATAAGGATGAGGAGGAGGAGGAGGAAAACACAGTATACATAGAAACACTATTATTGACTAGATATTGTTGGGCGGAGAGAACAAAATACTAAAAAAAACTTATTAATTATTCTCTCTCGTGAAGAAAAAGAGAGAGAGAGAGAGAGAGAGAGAGAGAGAGAGAGAGAGAGAGAGAGAGAGAGAGAGAGAGAGGAGAGAGAGAGAGAGAGAGAGAGAGAGAGAGAGAGAGAATAATTTTTCAACACACCATAATAATAATAATAATAATAATAAATGACACAAACAGCAGCAGAATACAGGATACAGAATACATTAAAATACAGTATACACATTAGCTAAAAAAATATATATATACTTTTTTGTTTAATATATATAGTTACTCCAGCCTAAAAATGATGACAATACAAGGCAATATAATAAGTTAGCAGAGTAATAATAATGATAATGATGCTAATGATGATGATGATGATGATGATGATGATAATGATGATGATGATAATGATAATAAATGAGTTATGGCAATTTGCAAACATGATTATAACTGATCTAACCTTTGTCTATGTTGAAATATGAATAAAAAATAAATAAAGTTATGTATAAAATGAAAATTCTGGACTCAAAATCTGCTTGGTGTAAATTTTGAAAAGTATAAAGTTTTCAATATAACAAAAATACAGTTAACTTACAAGATAATAAACATATTCATTATTATTTTCTCAGTTATGGCCTTGCTTACTTTTACTTTTACTTTCTATTTTCATATTATTATTCATTTCATGCTATTTGAGAACCGGCCAAGAAAAGAAATACATATATATATAAATAATAATAAAAATGAACAATATATACATAAAGAATAAATAAATAATCGCCACTTAACTGCCGGTTCCCTAATTGCACACAGACGGCAGCTCTACTAATGATGCCGTTACAAGCTGGTGGTAATTAGTTAAGTATAAAACAACCTTGCACACCTAACCTAACCTAACCTAACCTAACACACACACTCTCTCTCTCTCACTCCTTAAACTCAGGTCAGGTTAGGTCAGGTTAGGTTGTTAGGTTGTTATGGCAACCACCGCCCCACCTATAGGCAGTGCCCGGCATACCTCCAGGCACTGCAATTACAGCAGCTCCAACATGACCCTACCCACACAATAATGGAGGTCAAGCCAAAGCTAAGGGGCATCCGTCCAGGGTCCTTCAGACCGATTCCCTCACCAGAGGAGAATATTACACCTCCTCAGGCACCCCCCCCCCACCTGCACCTGCTCCACGACCTGCCCCTAACAAACCACTCAGCCCAAAGATAACAATAATTCCTTTGGCTGCCCAGGACTGCTCCACCCCTCATCGCCCACCCACTAACCTCTGTGCACCTCAAACACCCAAATCCCAGAGGAGCCGTCGCTCTCCCAGGCGTCAGCCAAAAACCCCCTCTTGCCCTACCCCTCCTAGGAGAGATACCCGTCTGCAGGAGGTACTCCTCCTTCTCCCCACACCCCTACCACCTCGCCCTCTACCCCAACCCGCTCCTCCCCCAACTCAACCTGCTCCTCTCCTACCTCAACCCATTCCTCCCCCACTTCAACCCACACCTCCCCAGCCTCAGCCTCAGACACATACATGCCACACAGCCAGCAGCCCAGCAACCCCTGCCCTCGCTGGGCAGTGCAGCATGCCTTGGGCCTCCACCGGCACCTTCACAGGCCCAGCATGCTTCGGGTCTTTCCTTATCAGCCTTCATTATGGGATTAGCACCACTTGTACTTAAATTTAGTAATCTTCTCCTAACAGGTTCTAGCCTTCAAGAAAGCCTCCTCCAGTGCTTGCCAGGACTACTCTCATTCTTCACATCACTCACACACTGAATTCTGTTCTCCCCTTTCACTTCATACTCTGGAAATATATCATATCTTATACCACAACAGTAACAGTAATAATAATAATAATAATACTTCTTACCCGGGATTAAAGTCTCGAAACATTGATTGTAGATTCATACCTCACTTCAGCCTCATAATACCATCACCACCACCTCACCATCATCACCATCACCACCACCTCATCACCATCATCACTACGAGGCCTCACCCGTCACCACCACACCTGCAACACATCCTGGGGGAGGAGAGGGGGTAAAGGAAGAATAGTAAAAGCTTTCCCGTGTAATACATTTCTTTATTTTAGTTTTATGTATACGTGATCAGCCTAGGGATGTGCGGTATTGAAAAAATACCGATACCGCTAACAAAACATACCGGTATTTCAGTATAATACCGAAGAGGAGACAGTGCTGGTAATGGCGGGAGTGTGTGTTGATAATGCTTTATATATCCTCCTCTTCCACCTGCACGTATATACTTGTAATGACTGTTACAGCTCAAAGCAGTTCATAACCAAGCCTTACCACACGTTAAACAGTCTTACAGACACTCGTGGATGTGTAGAATCAACCTCAACATTTGGTGTTTTTTTGTCATTTTTTCTAATCGGCGAAATTTTTTTTTATGGATTTTGTTTTTTTTCAACTATATTGTACCTTGGAAAAATGTAACACTTTCAGCCAAGTTTCAGGTCTTTTCACTGGAAACTTTTTTTTCTAGAAATATATTCATTTGGATATTAAGAAAAACAAATATTATTATGGTGGAGTTAATACTTGACCAATGTTGATGGAAAAGATATCAGATATTCCTCATAAAATGAACAATTAATAGAAAAAGAACCTTGTTCAATTGGGATCTTAGTTTAGTAGCTATTATTTTTTATTTAATTGTATCATTTTTTTTTTTAATATTTTTTTTTCATGAGATAGATACCCATCATATATAACAGAGTTATGTTGAAAAATCATAAATATTTTTATCTTGTTTTTAAACCCTATCCCATTCCAATCCTGCTTCTAGTTTTTTGTTTTCATGCAATGTAAAATGTCTCCATGATCAACTTTATCGACGTAAGACACACATATATCCTCAACTTCCAAGTATATCCTTGTAATGAACACTGTTTTTATATTTCATTCTATGGTTTACATTGCTTTAATTACGTTATTGTTGTTTATTTACATTTTTGTATTTTAGTTTTGTGTATTAACACATACATTTTTCTCCTCAGATAAAAACGACTTCAATATAACAAATAGTTATGTTGAAGCTCGTTAGGAGGTTCATTCTATATCTTAAAGTATATATAATTGCTTTACTGTGTCTAATAAATTTCTCGATTTTCGTTTAATATATACGTCGTCACTCTAGGGATGGGCGGGACAGAAAAATATCGATATCACTAACAAAAATCCGGTAATATTCGGTTTCCTTCATTTAGCCGTATCAGTATTAGTTTATACAAGGCAAAAATCATTCATTCTACAATCTCAGAAAATACTGAACCCTACAACCGAACATAATAATAACAATAACAATAAACTTAAATATACTTACTCATATTCACACAATTTCTTTCCTATACTTGTCGATAATATTTCCTGTTATTACTTATCGATATTATGTCCTGTGTAAATACTTGTCGATAATATTTCCGGTGTTATTACTTGTCTATATTATGTCCTATGTTAATACTTATGTTCCTTCCTTCCTTCCTTGTGTAACTGTTTCATAGACTACTAATTCCTTCCTAGTATTACTGTTATTAGTATTCCTTGCTTGTATTACTGTTATTAGTATTCCTTCCTTATACAGCTGTCATCACCTTGCTTGTATTATTATTTCCTTCCTGCATTACATCCTGCCACAGTAATAATGCAACACACACACACACATACACACACTAGTGATATATAGTAAACACACTCACTGCCACTGCTCTTTCCGCCTTCCAATGTTTACAATACAAGGTGACCGAACTGACAGAAGAATGTAGTGATGCGCACCTATTGTTATTATTACTACTACTACTACTACTATTACTAATATCACTGCTACTATTATTATTATTATTACTACTATTATTATTATTATAACTACTACTGCTACTATTACTACTACTACCAATACAACTACTGCTGCCAATACTATTACTATTACCACTACTGCTACTACTACTATTACTACTACTACTACTACTACTTCTTATTATACTACTACCCCCATTACTACTACTACTACTATTGTACTATTAGTCAGTTGCCACAGTCTTTTTCTAATCAAATTAATTATCCACCAACAATGTCATTATATACACATTAATTATAAGGTAATTAGGTAATCATCAACACGTAACTGAACTCCCATTTAAGGATATATAAATAAGGTTAATTTTACTGTTCATTTTTATATTTATTAATAGAGGAGAAGGAGGAGGAGGACAAGGAGGATGAGGATGAGAAGGAGGACAAGGAGAAGGAGAAGGAGGGGGAGGAGGACAAGGAGGAGGAGGAGGACAAGGAGAAGGAGGAGGACAAGGAGAAGGAGAAGGAGGACAAGGAGGATGAGGATGAGGATAAGGATGAGGATGAGGAGGAGGAAAACACAGTATACATAGAAACACTATTATTGACTAGATATTGTTGGGCGGAGAGAACAAAATACTAAAAAAAACTTATTAATTATTCTCTCTCGTGAAGAAAAAGAGAGAGAGAGAGAGAGAGAGAGAGAGAGAGAGAGAGAGGAGAGAGAGAGAGAGAGAGAGAGAGAGAGAGAGAGAGAGAGAGAGAGAGAGAGAGAGAGAGAATAATTTTTCAACACACCATAATAATAATAATAATAATAATAAATGACACAAACAGCAGCAGAATACAGGATACAGAATACATTAAAATACAGTATACACATTAGCTAAAAAAATATATATATACTTTTTTGTTTAATATATATAGTTACTCCAGCCTAAAAATGATGACAATACAAGGCAATATAATAAGTTAGCAGAGTAATAATAATGATAATGATGCTAATGATGATGATGATGATGATGATGATAATGATGATGATGATAATGATAATAAATGAGTTATGGCAATTTGCAAACATGATTATAACTGATCTAACCTTTGTCTATGTTGAAATATGAATAAAAAATAAATAAAGTTATGTATAAAATGAAAATTCTGGACTCAAAATCTGCTTGGTGTAAATTTTGAAAAGTATAAAGTTTTCAATATAACAAAAATACAGTTAACTTACAAGATAATAAACATATTCATTATTATTTTCTCAGTTATGGCCTTGCTTACTTTTACTTTTACTTTCTATTTTCATATTATTATTCATTTCATGCTATTTGAGAACCGGCCAAGAAAAGAAATACATATATATATAAATAATAATAAAAATGAACAATATATACATAAAGAATAAATAAATAATCGCCACTTAACTGCCGGTTCCCTAATTGCACACAGACGGCAGCTCTACTAATGATGCCGTTACAAGCTGGTGGTAATTAGTTAAGTATAAAACAACCTTGCACACCTAACCTAACCTAACCTAACCTAACACACACACTCTCTCTCTCTCACTCCTTAAACTCAGGTCAGGTTAGGTCAGGTTAGGTTGTTAGGTTGTTATGGCAACCACCGCCCCACCTATAGGCAGTGCCCGGCATACCTCCAGGCACTGCAATTACAGCAGCTCCAACATGACCCTACCCACACAATAATGGAGGTCAAGCCAAAGCTAAGGGGCATCCGTCCAGGGTCCTTCAGACCGATTCCCTCACCAGAGGAGAATATTACACCTCCTCAGGCACCCCCCCCCCACCTGCACCTGCTCCACGACCTGCCCCTAACAAACCACTCAGCCCAAAGATAACAATAATTCCTTTGGCTGCCCAGGACTGCTCCACCCCTCATCGCCCACCCACTAACCTCTGTGCACCTCAAACACCCAAATCCCAGAGGAGCCGTCGCTCTCCCAGGCGTCAGCCAAAAACCCCCTCTTGCCCTACCCCTCCTAGGAGAGATACCCGTCTGCAGGAGGTACTCCTCCTTCTCCCCACACCCCTACCACCTCGCCCTCTACCCCAACCCGCTCCTCCCCCAACTCAACCTGCTCCTCTCCTACCTCAACCCATTCCTCCCCCACTTCAACCCACACCTCCCCAGCCTCAGCCTCAGACACATACATGCCACACAGCCAGCAGCCCAGCAACCCCTGCCCTCGCTGGGCAGTGCAGCATGCCTTGGGCCTCCACCGGCACCTTCACAGGCCCAGCATGCTTCGGGTCTTTCCTTATCAGCCTTCATTATGGGATTAGCACCACTTGTACTTAAATTTAGTAATCTTCTCCTAACAGGTTCTAGCCTTCAAGAAAGCCTCCTCCAGTGCTTGCCAGGACTACTCTCATTCTTCACATCACTCACACACTGAATTCTGTTCTCCCCTTTCACTTCATACTCTGGAAATATATCATATCTTATACCACAACAGTAACAGTAATAATAATAATAATAATACTTCTTACCCGGGATTAAAGTCTCGAAACATTGATTGTAGATTCATACCTCACTTCAGCCTCATAATACCATCACCACCACCTCACCATCATCACCATCACCACCACCTCATCACCATCATCACTACGAGGCCTCACCCGTCACCACCACACCTGCAACACATCCTGGGGGAGGAGAGGGGGTAAAGGAAGAATAGTAAAAGCTTTCCCGTGTAATACATTTCTTTATTTTAGTTTTATGTATACGTGATCAGCCTAGGGATGTGCGGTATTGAAAAAATACCGATACCGCTAACAAAACATACCGGTATTTCAGTATAATACCGAAGAGGAGACAGTGCTGGTAATGGCGGGAGTGTGTGTTGATAATGCTTTATATATCCTCCTCCTCCACCTGCACGTATATACTTGTAATGACTGTTACAGCTCAAAGCAGTTCATAACCAAGCCTTACCACACGTTAAACAGTCTTACAGACACTCGTGGATGTGTAGAATCAACCTCAACATTTGGTGTTTTTTTGTCATTTTTTCTAATCGGCGAAATTTTTTTTTATGGATTTTGTTTTTTTTCAACTATATTGTAGCTTGGAAAAATGTAACACTTTCAGCCAAGTTTCAGGTCTTTTCACTGGAAACTTTTTTTTCTAGAAATATATTCATTTGGATATTAAGAAAAACAAATATTATTATGGTGGAGTTAATACTTGACCAATGTTGATGGAAAAGATATCAGATATTCCTCATAAAATGAACAATTAATAGAAAAAGAACCTTGTTCAATTGGGATCTTAGTTTAGTAGCTATTATTTTTTATTTAATTGTATCATTTTTTTTTAATATTTTTTTTTCATGAGATAGATACCCATCATATATAACAGAGTTATGTTGAAAAATCATAACTATTTTTATCTTGTTTTTAAACCCTATCCCATTCCAATCCTGCTTCTAGTTTTTTGTTTTCATGCAATGTAAAATGTCTCCATGATCAACTTTATCGACGTAAGACACACATATATCCTCAACTTCCAAGTATATCCTTGTAATGAACACTGTTTTTATATTTCATTCTATGGTTTACATTGCTTTAATTACGTTATTGTTGTTTATTTACATTTTTGTATTTTAGTTTTGTGTATTAACACATACATTTTTCTCCTCAGATAAAAACGACTTCAATATAACAAATAGTTATGTTGAAGCTCGTTAGGAGGTTCATTCTATATCTTAAAGTATATATAATTGCTTTACTGTGTCTAATAAATTTCTCGATTTTCGTTTAATATATACGTCGTCACTCTAGGGATGGGCGGGACAGAAAAATATCGATATCACTAACAAAAATCCGGTAATATTCGGTTTCCTTCATTTAGCCGTATCAGTATTAGTTTATACAAGGCAAAAATCATTCATTCTACAATCTCAGAAAATACTGAACCCTACAACCGAACATAATAATAACAATAACAATAAACTTAAATATACTTACTCATATTCACACAATTTCTTTCCTATACTTGTCGATAATATTTCCTGTTATTACTTATCGATATTATGTCCTGTGTAAATACTTGTCGATAATATTTCCGGTGTTATTACTTGTCTATATTATGTCCTATGTTAATACTTATGTTCCTTCCTTCCTTCCTTGTGTAACTGTTTCATAGACTACTAATTCCTTCCTAGTATTACTGTTATTAGTATTCCTTGCTTGTATTACTGTTATTAGTATTCCTTCCTTATACAGCTGTCATCACCTTGCTTGTATTATTATTTCCTTCCTGCATTACATCCTGCCACAGTAATAATGCAACACACACACACACACACACACACTAGTGATATATAGTAAACACACTCACTGCCACTGCTCTTCCGACTTCCAATGTTTACAATAGAAGGGACCGAGCTGACAGAAGAATGTAGTGATGCGCACCTATTGTTATTATTACTACTACTACTACTACTATTACTATTATAACTGCTACTATTACTATTATTATTACTACTACTACTATTATTATTATTATAACTACTACTGCTACTATTACTACTACTACCAATACAACTACTGCTGCCAATACTATTACTATTACCACTACTGCTACTACTACTATTACTACTACTACATACTACTACTTCTAATTATACTACTATCACCATTACTACTACTACTACTATTGTACTATTAGTCAGTTGCCACAGTCTTTTTCTAATCAAATTAATTATCCACCAACAATGTCATTATATACACATTAATTATAAGGTAATTAGGTAATCATCAACACGTAACTGAACTCCCATTTAAGGATATATAAATAAGGTTAATTTTACTGTTCATTTTTATATTTATTAATAGAGGAGAAGGAGAAGGAGGAGGACAAGGAGGATGAGGATGAGAAGGAGGACAAGGAGAAGGAGAAGGAGGGGGAGGAGGACAAGGAGGAGGAGGAGGACAAGGAGAAGGAGGAGGACAAGGAGAAGGAGAAGGAGGACAAGGAGGATGAGGATGAGGATAAGGATGAGGATGAGGAGGAGGAAAACACAGTATACATAGAAACACTATTATTGACTAGATATTGTTGGGCGGAGAGAACAAAATACTAAAAAAAACTTATTAATTATTCTCTCTCGTGAAGAAAAAGAGAGAGAGAGAGAGAGAGAGAGAGAGAGAGAGAGAGAGAGAGGAGAGAGAGAGAGAGAGAGAGAGGAGAGAGAGAGAGAGAGAGAGAGAGAGAGAGAGAGAGAATAGTTTTTCAACACACCATAATAATAATAATAATAATAATAAATGACACAAACAGCAGCAGAATACAGGATACAGAATACATTAAAATACAGTATACACATTAGCTAAAAAAATATATATATACTTTTTTGTTTAATATATATAGTTACTCCAGCCTAAAAATGATGACAATACAAGGCAATATAATAAGTTAGCAGAGTAATAATAATGATAATGATGCTAATGATGATGATGATGATGATGATGATGATAATGATGATGATGATAATGATAATAAATGAGTTATGGCAATTTGCAAACATGATTATAACTGATCTAACCTTTGTCTATGTTGAAATATGAATAAAAAATAAATAAAGTTATGTATAAAATGAAAATTCTGGACTCAAAATCTGCTTGGTGTAAATTTTGAAAAGTATAAAGTTTTCAATATAACAAAAATACAGTTAACTTACAAGATAATAAACATATTCATTATTATTTTCTCAGTTATGGCCTTGCTTACTTTTACTTTTACTTTCTATTTTCATATTATTATTCATTTCATGCTATTTGAGAACCGGCCAAGAAAAGAAATACATATATATATAAATAATAATAAAAATGAACAATATATACATAAAGAATAAATAAATAATCGCCACTTAACTGCCGGTTCCCTAATTGCACACAGACGGCAGCTCTACTAATGATGCCGTTACAAGCTGGTGGTAATTAGTTAAGTATAAAACAACCTTGCACACCTAACCTAACCTAACCTAACCTAACACACACACTCTCTCTCTCTCACTCCTTAAACTCAGGTCAGGTTAGGTCAGGTTAGGTTGTTAGGTTGTTATGGCAACCACCGCCCCACCTATAGGCAGTGCCCGGCATACCTCCAGGCACTGCAATTACAGCAGCTCCAACATGACCCTACCCACACAATAATGGAGGTCAAGCCAAAGCTAAGGGGCATCCGTCCAGGGTCCTTCAGACCGATTCCCTCACCAGAGGAGAATATTACACCTCCTCAGGCACCCCCCCCCCCACCTGCACCTGCTCCACGACCTGCCCCTAACAAACCACTCAGCCCAAAGATAACAATAATTCCTTTGGCTGCCCAGGACTGCTCCACCCCTCATCGCCCACCCACTAACCTCTGTGCACCTCAAACACCCAAATCCCAGAGGAGCCGTCGCTCTCCCAGGCGTCAGCCAAAAACCCCCTCTTGCCCTACCCCTCCTAGGAGAGATACCCGTCTGCAGGAGGTACTCCTCCTTCTCCCCACACCCCTACCACCTCGCCCTCTACCCCAATCCGCTCCTCCCCCAACTCAACCTGCTCCTCTCCTACCTCAACCCATTCCTCCCCCACTTCAACCCACACCTCCCCAGCCTCAGCCTCAGACACATACATGCCACACAGCCAGCAGCCCAGCAACCCCTGCCCTCGCTGGGCAGTGCAGCATGCCTTGGGCCTCCACCGGCACCTTCACAGGCCCAGCATGCTTCGGGTCTTTCCTTATCAGCCTTCATTATGGGATTAGCACCACTTGTACTTAAATTTAGTAATCTTCTCCTAACAGGTTCTAGCCTTCAAGAAAGCCTCCTCCAGTGCTTGCCAGGACTACTCTCATTCTTCACATCACTCACACACTGAATTCTGTTCTCCCCTTTCACTTCATACTCTGGAAATATATCATATCTTATACCACAACAGTAACAGTAATAATAATAATAATAATACTTCTTACCCGGGATTAAAGTCTCGAAACATTGATTGTAGATTCATACCTCACTTCAGCCTCATAATACCATCACCACCACACCACCATCATCACCATCACCACCACCTCATCACCATCATCACTACGAGGCCTCACCCGTCACCACCACACCTGCAACACATCCTGGGGGAGGAGAGGGGGTAAAGGAAGAATAGTAATTGCTTTCCCGTGTAATACATTTCTTTATTTTAGTTTTATGTATACGTGATCAGCCTAGGGATGTGCGGTATTGAAAAAATACCGATACCGCTAACAAAACATACCGGTATTTCAGTATAATACCGAAGAGGAGACAGTGCTGGTAATGGCGGGAGTGTGTGTTGATAATACTTTATATATCCTCCTCCTCCACCTGCACGTATATACTTGTAATGACTGTTACAGCTCAAAGCAGTTCATAACCAAGCCTTACCACACGTTAAACAGTCTTACAGACACTCGTGGATGTGTAGAATCAACCTCAACATTTGGTGTTTTTTGGTCATTTTTTCTAATCGGCGAAATTTTTTTTATGTATTTTGTTTTTTTTCAACTATATTGTAGCTTGGAAAAATGTAACACTTTCAGCCAAGTTTCAGGTCTTTTCACTGGAAACTTTTTTTTCTAGAAACAAATTGATTTGGATATTAAGAAAAACAAATATTATTATTGTGCAGTTAATACTTGACCAATGTTGATGGAAAAGATATCAGATATTCCTCATAAAATGAACAATTAATAGAAAAAGAACCTTGTTCAATTGGGATCTTAGTTTAGCAGCTATTATTTTTTATTTAATTGTATCATTTTTTTTTTTAATATTTTTTTTTCATGAGATAGATACCCATCATATATAACAGAGTTATGTTGAAAAATCATAACTATTTTTATCTTGTTTTTAAACCCTATCCCATTCCAATCCTGGTTCTAGTTTTTTGTTTTCATGCAATGTAAAATGTCTCCATGATCAACTTTATCGACGTAAGACACACATATATCCTCAACTTCCAAGTATATCCTTGTAATGAACACTGTTTTTATATTTCATTCTATGGTTTACATTGCTTTAATTACGTTATTGTTGTTTATTTACATTTTTGTATTTTAGTTTGGTGTATTAACACATACATTTTTCTCCTCAGATAAAAACGACTTCAATATAACAAATAGTTATGTTGAAGCTCGTTAGGAGGTTCATTCTATATCTTAAAGTATATATAATTGCTTTACTGTGTCTAATAAATTTCTCGATTTTCGTTTAATATATACGTCGTCACTCTAGGGATGGGCGGGACAGAAAAATATCGATATCACTAACAAAAATCCGGTAATATTCGGTTTCCTTCATTTAGCCGTATCAGTATTAGTTTATACAAGGCAAAAATCATTCATTCTACAATCTCAGAAAATACTGAACCCTACAACCGAACATAATAATAACAATAACAATAAACTTAAATATACTTACTCATATTCACACAATTTCTTTCCTATACTTGTCGATAATATTTCCTGTTATTACTTATCGATATTATGTCCTGTGTAAATACTTGTCGATAATATTTCCGGTGTTATTACTTGTCTATATTATGTCCTATGTTAATACTTATGTTCCTTCCTTCCTTCCTTGTGTAACTGTTTCATAGACTACTAATTCCTTCCTAGTATTACTGTTATTAGTATTCCTTGCTTGTATTACTGTTATTAGTATTCCTTCCTTATACAGCTGTCATCACCTTGCTTGTATTATTATTTCCTTCCTGCATTACATCCTGCCACAGTAATAATGCAACACACACACACACACACACACACTAGTGATATATAGTAAACAAACTCACTGCCACTGCTCTTCCGACTTCCAATGTTTACAATAGAAGGGACCGAGCTGACAGAAGAATGTAGTGATGCGCACCTATTGTTATTATTACTACTACTACTACTACTATTACTATTATAACTGCTACTATTACTATTATTATTACTACTACTACTATTATTATTATTATAACTACTACTGCTACTATTACTACTACTACCAATACAACTACTGCTGCCAATACTATTACTATTACCACTACTGCTACTACTACTATTACTACTACTACAAGAACTACTACTTCTTCTAATTATACTACTATCACCATTACTACTACTACTACTATTGTACTATTAGTCAGTTGCCACAGTCTTTTTCTAATCAAATTAATTATCCACCAACAATGTCATTATATACACATTAATTATAAGGTAATTAGGTAATCATCAACACGTAACTGAACTCCCATTTAAGGATATATAAATAAGGTTAATTTTACTGTTCATTTTTATATTTATTAATAGAGGAGAAGGAGAAGGAGGAGGACAAGGAGGATGAGGATGAGAAGGAGGACAAGGAGAAGGAGAAGGAGGGGGAGGAGGACAAGGAGGAGGAGGAGGACAAGGAGGAGGAGGAGGACAAGGAGAAGGAGGAGGACAAGGAGAAGGAGAAGGAGGACAAGGAGGATGAGGATGAGGATAAGGATGAGGATGAGGAGGAGGAGGAAAACACAGTATACATAGAAACACTATTATTGACTAGATATTGTTGGGCGGAGAGAACAAAATACTAAAAAAAACTTATTAATTATTCTCTCTCGTGAAGAAAAAGAGAGAGAGAGAGAGAGAGAGAGAGAGAGAGAGAGAGAGAGAGAGAGAGAGAGAGAGAGAGAGAGAGAGAGAGAGAGAGAGAGAATAGTTTTTCAACACACAATAATAATAATAATAATAATAAATGACACAAACAGCAGCAGAATACAGGATACAGAATACATTAAAATACAGTATACACATTAGCTAAAAAAATATATATATACTTTTTTGTTTAATATATATAGTTACTCCAGCCTAAAAATGATGACAATACAAGGCAATATAATAAGTTAGCAGAGTAATAATAATGATAATGATGCTAATGATGATGATGATGATGATGATGATGATAATGATGATGATGATAATGATAATAAATGAGTTATGGCAATTTGCAAACATGATTATAACTGATCTAACCTTTGTCTATGTTGAAATATGAATAAAAAATAAATAAAGTTATGTATAAAATGAAAATTCTGGACTCAAAATCTGCTTGGTGTAAATTTTGAAAAGTATAAAGTTTTCAATATAACAAAAATACAGTTAACTTACAAGATAATAAACATATTCATTATTATTTTCTCAGTTATGGCCTTGCTTACTTTTACTTTTACTTTCTATTTTCATATTATTATTCATTTCATGCTATTTGAGAACCGGCCAAGAAAAGAAATACATATATATATAAATAATAATAAAAATGAACAATATATACATAAAGAATAAATAAATAATCGCCACTTAACTGCCGGTTCCCTAATTGCACACAGACGGCAGCTCTACTAATGATGCCGTTACAAGCTGGTGGTAATTAGTTAAGTATAAAACAACCTTGCACACCTAACCTAACCTAACCTAACCTAACCTAACACACACACTCTCTCTCTCACTCCCTAAACTAAGGTCAGATTAGGTTAGGTTGTTAGGTTGTTCGGCATGCACACGTACGTACGGACATAACATTACAACCCGCTGCCTTGCTTGTGGTAATTACAACTCTCCTTCTCTAATGACCTTACCTAACTACCCTTCAAGTAGTTAGTATCAGCTGCTAATGCCCTTTATACACAGTTATAATAGATTAATTAGGTTGCTGTAATCTGCTTTCTCTCTCCTTTTCAAATTCACATAATTTCACTATTTTCACAACCAAATATTTTTTTTCTCTCTCTCTCTATAGAAGAATGAGGGCAGATAACTCTCTTTCTCTCTCTCTCTCTCTCTCTCATCAAAACACAAAATGCCTGAGTTACCTACACACACACACACACACACACACACATGTACGTACATATATATATATATCTTTTCCTTCCTTCCTCGACCTCTCAAAATGCCTGAGTTACCGAGAGAGAGAGAGAGAGAGAGAGAGAGAGAGAGAATTACATGTATCTATATTTTCCCCTCCCTTCCTTCCTCCCTTTCCTTCAAAAATGCCCGAGTTAGAGAGAGAGAGACAATTACATGTATCTATATTTCCCTTCCTTCCTTCTCCTTCCCTTCCTTCCTTCCTTCCTTCCCTTCAATCACTCTCATCATTATCGTTTGAGCGCTGGTTGAGAGGTCGTCTGGTGTCTTCATCTGAGCCGTATATCACATCTTCATCTGAATCATTAACCATACTGAAGGCTGGGTTGTCCTTCAGAATATGGGTCTCTGAAAGGGAGAGGAAGAAGGATATAGGATTATTGAACTACTACTACTACTTCTACTACTACTACTGCTACTATTACTACTCCTACTACTACTCCTACTACTACTTCTACTACTACTTCTACTACTATTACTACTGCTTCAGGAAATTATACAAGGTTACGTTATACAAAAAAATGAATAAAAATAAACTCGATACAGAACGAGATATATTTTACATTTAATCATTGTAGTGGGTGGAGAGACTAGACCTGACCTAACCTAACCTAACCTAACCTAACTTACTCACCCATAAGAGCGCGTTCCGAAGGTGAGTACACATAAGCCATAGTGAATATATACAGATTCAACAGCCCGTAGAAAGCCATGAACTGTGCGGACGACTCGTAATGCGTGGAGAGCTGCGCCACAAAGTTGTCTTCCAGCACACCCACACCAAACCGCAGCACAGTGATGGTGATGCCCACACACACCACCACGCCCATTAGTAACGTCACAAACTTGAGCCGCATGTCTGGGGGGGGAGAGAGAGAGTGTGTGTTCGGATTTTAGTTCTTATATTACGAAAGATGAAATAATGTATTGAGGTAAATATGATGATTGATGTATAGAGGAGGAGGAGGAGGAGGAGGAGGAGGATGGGGGGGGGTATATCCACTCACCAAAGTACGGCATTGATCTCAGTTCACTGTAGGCCGTTACAATGAGGTACAGAAGGTACAGCACGTAACAACTCCCCGTTACAAAGAAAAACACTTTGAACTTCTGAAAAATAGAAGAAAATACACATTAAAAAACACAAATTTCTAGCCTTTATATACTTTTTTTTTTCTTTCTAAGTTGCCTGGAGATATATAATTATAAATACATTAATATATATACTTGGTTTTTATTTATTCATTATTTATTTGAAGTGTCCAGAAATGTATAATCATAAATACATCAACATATATTCTTGCTATTTATTAATTTATCTATTTATTCATATTTTTCAATTTAATTCATTTTTCCGAAGCTACCCACAAATGTATCAATATAAATACAACACAATACATTACCTGGAAGTTCTGTGTTTCTAGTGTTGCAGAATACAGTGGGTCGTGCAGTTCATTACACTTCTGTATTGCAGCTGTAACCACCACTGACACCCAGAGCAGACCCACGATAGTCAGCTTGGGCAGGTAAAAGGATGAGAAAGTACGTTCATTCTGTAGGGAAAGAGACGAGAGGTTAGTAGTAGTAGTAGTAGTAGTAGTAGTAGTAGTAGTAGTAGTAGTAGGAGTAGGAAAGTAGTAGTAGTAATAATAGTAGTAGTAGTAGTGATATTATCTCTCTCTCTCTCTCTCTTCACACTCTGATAAACGAATATAATAATAATAATAATAAAGTCGACCTCAAAACGACTGAAGGAGGAGAAGGAGGAAGAGGAGGAGGAAGAAGATGACCACACGCACACACACGTACGCACACACCCACCTGTCTCAATCCATGGTATATACACAGCCAGAACAGCAGTAAGGAACACAGAAAGGTTGCCTGGAATACAGTGTCAACCAACGCTGGAATCCAAGACTCAACCAAAAATGTCATTGGAAATACTGGATCTGGAAAATAAATATAAATAAATAAATAAACTCATGTATTTATTATTATTATTATTATTATTATTATAGAAAGAAGGAAAAACAAGACCTGTAAAATATAAATAAAGAAATAATTGATGTGTTTTTCAGAAGTCATTGGAAATATATACTTGGTCTGGAAAATATAAATAAATAGATATAACTCGTGTATTTATTCTGGAAAGTATAAATAAATGAATAAACTAATGTATTTATTATTATTATTATTATTATTATAGACAGAAGGAAATTACTGGTTCTGGAAAATATAAATAAACATATAAACTGATAAATTAAATAGACAAATAGTAGTAGAAGTTTATACATTTCAATATATAAAAACTAATGGTTAATTCTCACCATTATACAGAAGGAGAAGAGGCAGCAAAACAGACATCCATTTCTGTTCAATGGACCAATCATAGAGCGCGTACTTCCTTAAACTGTGAGCCAACCAACACTGAAATAATATAAAGTTAAAAATAAATAAATAAATAAAATAATAATAAATTAGAATATATATTTGATAGATGACTGATGTGTGTGTGTGTGTGTGTTTTTACGGTGTGTGTATGTTTGTCGGTATATGTGTGTGTACGTGTTTGTCGGTGTACATGCGTGTGTGTGTGTGTGTGTACTTACAGCCACAATAAACGCCAGGAGAAGGAAGATGAACCGAAGCCAGATCTCAAGTTTGGTGAAATTAGGATTATAAGTCTTGAACTGCGGAAGGAAAAACATTATTATTATTATCATTATTATTATCATTATTATTATCATTATCAATTAGAATAAACTTAATGCACAAGTAATTAATGCAACAAATATTCATGATTTCAAAAGCAAACTGGATAATAGTAATAGTAGTAGTAGATTAGGAGACAGACAGGACACTACAAACATAACTATTTCAATAACATCAAAATAACAGTTTACATCTCATCAATTTCAATATATAATACAACAAGGTGAGACAATACAACACTTACGTAAAATACAACATCCTTAGCAGCGTAAAACTTTTGTATTTCCGCCAGTCCGTAGAAGTTGATGGTGATGATATAGTGAGTGTATCGGAGGTAACTTAGATGCATCACTGTAACCTCACTGCACCCACGCTGATTACACTGCAACGTGCGGCTCCTGGGGGCGGGGAGGGGGAGGAAGTTAGGTTAGGTTAAAGTTTAGGTTAGAGAGAAGACGAAGAAAATAGAGAGAAAAGAAATACGAGAGAGAGATAAAGAAATAAAAGAGAGAAAAGAAATACAGAGAAAGATGAAGGAAAGGAAAGAGAAAGAAAAGAAAGGAAAAAGAGAGATAAAAGAAATAAAAGAGAGAAAAGAAATAAGAGAGAGATATGCAAGAAAGAAAAGAGAGAGAAAAGAAAGAGAGAGAGAGAGAGAGAGAAAATAGCGAACAAGACTTACTTATTATGTGGATGGTCGGCAAATAGTACCGTTTCCTGCTGTTGATTCCGAGACAATCCTTCCACAGACACACTCAGTTGGAATTCCTTAGTAAACGATTGCTCTGAAAAGTAAAGAGAAAATAAATAAATAAATAAATAAATAAAAAAAGGATATAGCAGTAAGCAAAATACAAATACAGATTCCACAGTTTACTCTCTCTCTCTCTCTCTCTCTCTCTCTCTCTCTCTCTCTCTCTCTCTCTCTCTCTCTCACCTTCCTTACTGTCCACCATCACCTTTGCAATGAGCCACAGTTGTTGTGCGTAGGTGGACAGTGGCGGACATTTCATTATAAACGGTCCAGTGAGTAGCTGTGATTGGTTGAGTGGACGGCTTAACTGTGTGGCTGACTGTTGCTCCGTCACAGTTATGGGCGGACCTGCGAGGAACACCAAGAACGGTTAATACTGAAGAACATGAAGAACAGTTGGTACTAAAGGAAGGAAGAACATGAAGAACAGTTGATATTAAAAGGAATAGAGGAATGGGTGGTGTGCAAGGGGCCGTTTCTAGCACTTGAAAATTAGGGGGGTCAGTTAGGGGCCAGTTATGGTGGGTGGGTGAGTGAGTGAGTGAGTGAGTGCGTTGTGTTGACTCACCAGCTAGTCCAATGAAGAGTGCGAGTCCCGAGAGTGACGAAGAACACGATGAACACCATAACAAACTCTCTTTTATGCATTGTGTACAAACGCATCTGTACTGACCTGAAGAGGAAACGTGAGATTAGGTTACGAGAGAAAAATTATTAGTTTAGGTTAGAAGTGAAAAATTATGCGGAGGAACAGGAAGAACAGATGATAATAATAATACTTTAGGTTAGACGTGAAAAGTTATGACTTCTATATTCTGATTCTGATTAAAAATAATGAATTAATTTGTGGGTAAATCTTGATAACTAGTGTTGGTTCAGGCGGTGATCAACATTATTTACCACACACACACACACACACACAGGTTAGGGGACACACACACACACACACACACACACACACAAACACATAAAAGGTCATAATTACAATCCAAACTCGCGTAGAAATCCATGAATATATCCTTGGTCTTCCTTCCTACACATTCTGGGTCGCATTTTGGCACTAGATTAAAACCAAACTTTTCTTAACACTTCCCTTATTTCACGGGTCATACGGCATTATATTAGTTATTTCTACAGTGTAACTTATTCAGGTGATGTTAATTGCGTGTTGTATGTGTTTAAAAGGTTGTATAGTGGTTTCAAATAGCGAGTTATTGGTTAAAATAAGAGGAGGAGTGATATCGCCTCCCGCCTTCTCCCTTCCGATGTAAACAAACAGACGATGGAAGGATGGCAGGTTTAGTTAATATAAGATTGAATATAAGTTAATAATAGTAATATCAGGGTGACAATTAGTGTTACTGTAGTGATATGGATGTATATTGTATTCGGTTGTATTAGTTTCCTCCTCTTTCTGTATATTGAAGAGGAAGAGGAGGAGGAGGTGGTCACAAGAAGTAGAAGAAGAATGTTGTATGATATAAATTGTTACATTAAGGTAAGGTTATATACATTCTCTCTCTCTCTCTCTCTCTCTCTCTCTCTCTCTCTCTCTCTCTCTCTCTCTCTCTCTCTCTCTCTCTCTCTCTCTCTCTCCTACTACTACTACACAGCTATATCCATTAATTAACTCACCTTTCACACCTGTCGTGGTGGTATGCAGGTGCGATGAACTTATTAAATTCACTAAATACATCAGTTACATGAGAGAATATTTGTCTCATTTTAAATACAAAACTTGCTCGAGGGGTTCGATAGGTGTAGCCAAAATTATCCCCCATTTTGACTGTATTTTGTAGCCTACGAGAATATATTACAGTTTTAAATTATTGGAAAATGGTACTTATATAGCTCCTGAATCTTTGTATGGACTCAGAAATCCATGTAATCTTTTCAAAATCTTTATATTCGTATTAGTAATAAATTATCTTAAGAAATGGCTGGATAGTGTGGACATGGATGGTTAATATTTCTTTGGTTTCAGTTCTATGTAATATTTGATTATTCAATGAGGCAGTTGTACGATTATTCACTTTCCATTAATAATATTCCACGTATCAAAATGTTCAAAAAAGCCGTAACATTACAACAAATGAAATTGAGTTTGGAATCGGGATATGGCTTCAACATTTCTATAACACATTTTATACACTGAAACACATTCCTTTTTCTTCATAATGGCTTTAAAACACATTAAAAAGCCACATTAAGCCACAGAGACACTACAATAACACGACTCCAAGACTCCTGGACTGCTCTGGAAAACTAGAAGGCTGGAAAACCGTACGATATCTTCCTGGAAACTGCCTGATGCATTCTTATAAGCCAGTCTAATGATAACTACAACAACTCACTAACTAATAACTGAACGTGTATTGTAATTATGATGATTATATCTACTTAGTGTGTGTATATAAGGTTTGTGAAAGGTGTATAAAGGTGTTGTAATGTGTTATGCGTGTTCAGGCGTACGTCAGGCAACGGAATGTTCGGATTGCTGTATTGATCTGAGGTAACCAAAGTGTCCTACTGTAACTGTATCTACCTGTATATCTACCTGTATGTTAGGTTAATTAATGTTACAGACTGTATCTATCTACCTGTACAGACTGTATCTACCTGTACAGACTGTATCTACCTGTATGTTAGGTTAATGTTACAGGCTGTATCTATCTACATAAGAACATAAGAACATAAGAATTGATGAGACTGCAAGAGTGCAGTTAATGACCTACACGAGGCAGCTCCTTGTCCCTCACCCTTGGAATAATCTAATATTTATCCATCCCACCTGTCATCCCTATCCATATTCTGATCCAACCGTCTTTTAAAGCTACCTATTGACTCACCACTTACTACGTGTCTACCCAGCCTATTACAATCGTTCACCACTAGCGCTAAATACAACCTCAGAATGACCTCAGAACTCCTATTTGTCACACACCTACTAATAAATCCCAGTATCTTGTTGGCCCTATTTCTAGCTATAATACACTGTTCCCTGGGACGCAAGTCACTGTTTACTTGAACTCCCAAGTCCCTCACACTATATGACCTTCTTAAGGTAGTGTCACTTAATACGTAGTCTACAGGCTCACAATGCTACACTTGCTAACATTAAACTGTATCAGCCAGATGCAGTTTAATGTCAACAAGTGCAGCACCATGAGCGTAGTACATATATATATATACGTGATATGCAACACAACTGGTGCCCCAAGTATTATAATTATTATTCGGAAACACAATCAGATTACATTGCCTGCCTGGCGTCAGCTGAGTGTGTGTGTGTGTGTGTGTGTGTGTGTGTGTATGTGTGTGTGTGTGTGTGTGTCTAGGGATATGCACCTATCTGGTATACCGACATACCGGCATTTTCGGGGCGGTATTACTGGTATTGCAGGCATTAGAAGCCCAATGGAACTCCGATCGGCCGCCCACCTCACCCTCACCCTCACCCTCACCCGGAACACTCGACTTTTCCGTCCATAAGGAACCTGTACAGACTGTATTTACCTGTACAGACTGTATTTACCTGTACAGACTGTATATATCTACCTGTACAGACTGTATTTACCTGTATGTATGCCTGCATCTACCTGTATGTTGATTAATACTACAGACTGTATCTACCTGTACAGAGAGAGAGAGAGAGAGAGAGAGAGAGAGAGAGAGAGAGAGAGAGAGAGAGAGAGAGAGAGAGAGAGAGAGAGAGATAAACACCATACATATATTTTAAAACACAAATATAGATGAAATAAACACACCATACTTCGTAGCCAAAACATTTTATTCATTCATTTATAATATTTGGGAAGCACTCATTATTTTGGGAAGTCTTTTCAAGAAACAATATTTTTTTTATACATACATGTTTCTTATCATACAAATTCCACCATTATAACTATTTTTTTCCTATAGGCCTATTTATATATATACGTGTTTTATAATTTCATTTGAAGCACTTTATATCACAGTCAGAAGTTCATTGAGAGGCATTTATATATAGTTTTTTTTTCTCAATAGGTTTTATGAAGGCTTAAATGGACTGCCTTTGCCCGTTATTTGGCGCAGGTTTTTATATTTTTTCAGTGTTTTTATAGTTGTTAATACATATATTTGGGAAGCTATATGTATTTTATTTATTTCGACTTTCTCTCGTTGATGTAGATTTTATTTTTGATTTTATTTTGTCGTAGTAACCTTATGATGAGATATATTTTGTTTTGGTTGTGTTTGGGAAGCTTGTCTGTCTGTCTGTCTGTCTGTCTGTCTGTCTGTCTGTCTGTCTGTCTGTCTTAGGTACTGTTGACTAATAATAAATAATAGTAATGGTAATAAATGAAGAAGTTGATGAATTCATTAAAAATAAAGTAAAAATAAGAATGAAATAGTAGTAATAACTCACACTACTACTACTACTAATAATAATAATAATATAAGTAATAATAATAATAATAATAATAATAGTAATAATAATAATAATAATAATGATAATATTAATGACTAAAGTTATAAAGGTTATAATATTAATACTATCACTACCTAACAAAATTAATACAAATCTTAAACTAACTTCAATACAATAAAAAGTTTGAAAATTTCACTCTAAAAAGCCATTCTATTCCTTGCCTCTTAAAGGAACGTTGTTGTTGTTGTTGTATTTCCTTTAGTTTATGTTATATATATACATATATGTATATATATATATTTTTTTCTATATGGGAAGCACTCTTTGAGGCATAGAAATATTCCGGCTATATAGAGCGATGGAAGATTTTGAAATATAAAATAAAGAAAAACGAAAACATGATGGAAGGAGGAGGAGGAGGAGGAGGAGGAGGATGAGAAGGAGGAGGATGAGGAGGAGAAGGAGGAGGATGAGGACACATAGGAAGAACAAACAGCAACAGGCCTGCTGGCCCTTACGAGGCTGTTTGTGAGTACACTATCTACTCTAGAGTGAAGGATACAGGATAGTAAGGGGAGGAGGAGGAGGGGGAGGAGGAGGAGGAGGAGGAGGAGGAGGAGGAATACAAAGGAATAACAGGCAACAACAGCCCTGGTGGGCCTTACAAGGTTGCCTGTGTAGCTACTCTATTAATTCAGCAAGGCATCAGTCTGCTTCAGTACCTCCCGCCAAGTTTTGTCAACATCTTCTTCATCAGTGAGACGAGAACAGATTGCACACCTAGGAGGGAGAAAACACACACACACACACACACACACTATTACTATCAGGCTTACTATGCACTGCTGGATTCAGGGGGGGAGGGGGGGGGGTACTGTGGCTTAAGCCCATAATGATTCCCCAAAAGTCCCGGATCTGAGAGGCGAGTTTGTCCTTTATACATGATAAATTTAAATACCTTTTATGTTTAAATTTTTTCTTTCAGTGGATAAGGGGCCTGGATGAGAGAGAGAGAGAGAGAGAGAGAGAGAGAGAGAGAGAGAGAGAGAGAGAGAGAGAGAGAGAGAGAGAGAGAGAGAGAGAGAGAGAGAGAGGGGGGGGTGGGTGGTTAGGGTGTAGTTACCTAATGAAGTAGCAATCCTTAATCTTTCCTGGCACCATATGTACAATGCCTCCATCGTTGATCCTCTTCAAAAGTGATTCGTTTACTGAGTTGTCTTCGTTCTGTTAAAAAGAAAGAAGAAGAAAAAAATAAACAACTTGATACATAAATTAGAATTAGAATTAGATTAGAATGAAATAAAATGAAATACAACTTAATACTTAGATCAAATACTCTCTCTCGCTCGCTCTCGCTCTCTCTCTCTCTCTCTCTCTCTCTCTCTCTCTCTCTCTCTCTCTCTCTCTCTCTCTCTCTCTCTCTCTCTCTCTCTCTCACCCTTATCAACACACACACACACACACACACACACACACACACACACACACACCTTGAGTCGGAAGGTCACAAGTCCCAAGGTCACGGGTTTAATGATCTTGAAACGAGGGTCAGACTTGACATGATCCTCGAAGCGATGTGCGAGGGCGACCTGGAGGAGGAGGAGGAGGAGGAGGAGGAGGAGGAGGAGGAAGAGAAAGGAGGAGAAAGTATCTATATTTATTATCTATATTTATTATCTATATTTACTTAAGATTACAAACACAAGTACTTCAATTATTTCAAATCCTTCACCTGTCACTGCATATTTATATCTACTTATCTCAAATCACTAAAGGAATTATCTCTATTCTCAAGGGAACACATCATTTCACTTTTGTTTATCTCTAATATCTTTCATATCTTTATATACTCAAGATAACACGTACTTATTTAAAATCCCTTTCATTTATCTATAGTTATCAATCTTCAACTCTCTACTATACATACTTTCAACTCCTTATACTTTGCATTATATAATTAAGATATTCAATTCCATTAATTCAACTCACGTGTTTTCTGATGTAATCTTGGAGTCCTGACTTTCCATAAAGACGCATCACAAACCACAGTTTAAGGGATCGGAACCTACGTCCAAGTGGAATCTGCCAATGCTGTAAGAGAGAGAAGCAGGGAAGGAGTTAGATTAGAGAAGGGAAAAAACAGAGATTCAAACCCTTTCAAATCACAAAAAGGAGTTTATAGCCAGAGTAGTAACGCGGGTAGTGAATGCATAACTTAGAAAATAAATAGAAGTTACAATATTTTCCTTCCTATCTTTCATAATAATCGTATAGCACACCTTCAATGTCTGTATACTATATTCATAACCTTGCCAGCACCTCAAAAAGACTTACACGTCATCTATATAATTGTAAAAGTATGTAAGAAGTAAGCAAGTGTATATTATTATTATTATTATTATTATTATTATTTCCTTACCCTGTAGTCTGGAATCATCTCTCCTTGGTGGTCGTGTTTAAGGTAAAGTGGATCCACATTGAAGGCATCTACGACATAGCGAGCGTCTTTAAACCTGGAGGAGGAGGAGGAGGAGGAGGAGGAGAAGGAAGGAGAAGGATATTAGTACAGTTAGAATATATTATTTATAAAGTTTGTTCATATTATTGTAAAAAAAAGAAGAAAATAAAAAGTTATCTCCACCAGTCATCACCAGTACAGACAGTCATCACCAGTACAGACAGTCATCACCAGTACAGACAGTCATCACCAGTACAGACAGTCATCACCAGTACAGACAGTCATCACCAGTACAGACAGTCATCACCAGTACAGACAGTCATCACCAGTACAGACAGTCATCACCAGTACAGACAGTCATCACCAGTACAGACAGTCATCACCAGTACAGACAGTCATCACCAGTACTCACCACATGGCTGAACAATCAAAGTTTACTAAGAGCCATTTGTGAGGATTGAAGTCAAAGCTGTGAGCCAAGTCGAGACCTTCTGCTAACCAACGAAACTCTTCACA
>JAPQNM010000001.1:4658596-4678596 GCA_029783475.1 Metacarcinus magister | reverse complement strand
GGAGGAGGAGGAGGAAGAAATGTTACTTAAAATTATGTGACATTCTACTTAAATTCTATTGTTCATTCTCTTTCTCTTTCACGATTTAAAGGAGGAGGAGGAGGAGGAGGAGGAGGAGGAGGAGGAGGAGGAGGAGGAGGGAGGAGGAGGAGGAGGAGGAGGAGGAGTAGTAGTAGTTAGACGTGAAGAATACATGTATGGGACACTCATCTTTAATTCTCTCTCTCTCTCTCTCTCTCTCTCTCTCTCTCTCTCTCTCTCTCTCTCTCTCTCTCTCTCTCTCTCTCTCTCTCCATTAGCTAATCAACAGAGAGAAAGAGAGAAAGAGGGAAGGAGAGTACGAGATAATTATAGAAGAAAGTTTTTTTTTCACTCTTTAAAAAAAAATATATATATATAGAGAGAGAAAAGATTGAATTAAATATATATAATGATTTTTTTTTGGATAAAGGAACACAATTTGACCTTCATCTTCTCAACAAAAAACCAAAAATAAATCAAATCAATAAGATAAATAATATATGATAAAAATAAAATAAATGAATAGCTCAACAGGTAGTAAGTAAGTAAGTTAGTTAAATAAATAAATAAATAAATAAATAAATAAGTATAATAAAGATAAAAATAAATAAAATGCTTCAATCACTAGGTAGTTGTTAAATAATAAAAAAAAAAATATATATATAGAGATAAATGAATAAATAAAATAAAATAAAACAAAATCTAATCACTTCAACAGGTGTATCCGTCTTACCTTTCTCTAATGTTATCCATATAATTAATAATATAATCTGTCATCTCCTTCGATGCTTTACGAAATCCTTCCCCTTCCATGTTGACGATCTACAAAAAAAAGAGACAGAAAAAGAAAGTGAGATTAATCATAAATAAAATACAGAGTTATATTATCTCACTATCTTATCACCACTCATACTTATACTTACCAGGTAGTGTGAGTGAGGGGGAGAGAGAGGGAGCAGGAACGAGAGGGAGGGATGACTGTTCACGACGATGGCTTGAAGCAGACTGACTCGCCCTCGCTCAGAGAATGAAGCTGCGAGTGAGACCTAGAGAGAGAGAGAGAAAAAGAGAGAGAGAAAGAGAGAGAGAGAGAGAGAGAGAGAGAGAGAGAGAGAGAGAGAGAGAGAGAGAGAGAGAGAGAGAGAGAGAGAGAGAGAGAGAGAGAGAGAGAGAGAGAGAGAGAGAGAGAGAGAGAGAGAGAGAGAGAGAGAGAGAGAGAGAGAGAGAGAGAGAGAGAGAGAGAGAGAGAGTCTGCTATGTAAGTGAGAGTGAGAGCAAGGGTCGATAAAGCCTACTGTTGCCTTTCTCTCTCTCTCTCTCTCTCTCTCTCTCTCTCTCTCTCTCTCTCTCTCTCTCTCTCTCTCTCTCTCTCTCTCTCTCTCTCTCTCTCTCCTCTCATCTGTGCAACCAACTTTCAGAAATTTGTTGACAAGAAAAATTCATTTAAGAAAATATATATATATATATATATATATATATATATATATATATTTTTTTTACATTAAAAGGGTACTGGCTAAGGGACAACAAAAATAAAGATTAAAAAATAATTACAATAATAGTAAAATAAACATTCAATTAATGAACCACTTAACGACTCCACACTCATTACCATCCCAGTGGTGCCTAGCAGGACCATTCATTTGGGGGAACAAGCACACCTACACCTCACCATGTATGTATGTATATGTTGCTATGCATGTGTATGTGGTGTGTGTTTTAAAAAGGGGGGCTGCTACCTGGTTTAAAGGGACAGGAGGGAGCGTCCTACACGGGCTCTGACGTCACCTTGGCAGCAGGACCTGGGTTTGTGTTGAATATAGAAGAATAAGGTTCACTATAAAGGCGCCAGACCCCAACAATGGAGAGAGCGGAGCACACACCACCCACTCTAGGTCACACATAGGAACACATAGGACACATAGGAAGAACAAACAACAACAGGCCTGCTGGCCCTTACGAGGCTGTTTGTGAGACTACACTATCTACTCTAGAGTGAAGGATACAGGATAGTAAGGGTGAAGGCTTCTCTCCCCACCCATGGCTGGCAGGGAAAGGAAGGCCAACCAAGACCAGACTGTCACTACCACTACTGCTACCACTACTACTACCACTACTACTACCACTACTACTACCACTACTACTACCACTACTTCCTGGCAAGCGATGTTAGGCCACTAGCGACGTCTTTTGAATCGACATTTCGTAAGTTAGGTACATCAGGATGAACTTACTCAAAGTTTGCTACGTTAACGGATAGTATTTTAGTTGTGGATTGGCTTCTAAATATTTGTCAAGTCTATTTTTGAACGTAGTAATTGTTTTACTGTCGACGACATTGGCGGGCAGGGAGTTCCAAACGTTAACGATCCGATGGAAAAAGAAGTGCTTGGCTTTGTTTGATGTGAATCTTTTACCAGTAATCTTAAAAGAATGACGTCTTCTTGTTATATTTGCCGAGGAGGCACCACTGACTCTGTGGTGCTGATGGGGCGTATGTATGTATGTAGGAGGGTTTTGGCGCGGGGATATTTCGCGGTTTTTTTTTTCCCGGATGCCGTGTGTGGCGTCACCTTTCCACCTCAAAGTTAGTTAGCCTTTCACTTTCAATTTTGACAGATATTACTCTAAGGCTCGCGTGTTTTCCCTCCCGTGTTTGTGTGATGCTTTGCTCTCCGCTGCTCAAGTGCAAGCAGGTGTAAGCTGCTGTTGTCACGGCCCAGAGAGGAGGTATTAAGCAATATTAATACATACATATATGCACACACACACACACACACACACACACACACACACACACACACACACACACACACACACACACTCGAATCGTTACATAATTCATACGTGTACAATGAACCGTAACGTGCCTCCTCATACTACTTACTGACAGCAGCTAATCAGGTTCGTGATTCATTATATATATATATATATATATATATATATATATATATATATATATATATATATATATATATATATATATATGTGTGTGTGTGTGTGTGTGTGTGTGTGTGTGTGTGTGTGTGTGTGTGTGTGTGTGTGTGTGTGTGTTTGTGTGTGTGTGATGTCTCGCTTTTATATTTATAAAATCTGGTCACGTAACTCACTTTATGCGTCACATACTTTCATTGATCGCTTATACAGTTTGTCAATGCATTCATTCATAACTAGTTTTCACTTACAGGACTCAGGGACACCAGGCAATGACTTGGTTTGCTTGCTCTGTTGCAACGGGCGTGCTATCCAGGACTACCTCGTTAACGTTAGGGTGTGAAGGGTGATTACCCCCCCACCCCCTCCACCATCTCTCCTTCCCCAACAAGTATTCGAAGCAAAACTGGTTCACTCGTTCGACACCTAAACTCGATACTTTTGACTAAACCTTTTTGCATTAACTTACTAACTTGGGAAAATATATATATATATATATATTTTGAGAAGATAAAACAAAAACAGCAAATCAGAGTATTTCTTATTCATGTTATCTTGAAATAATTTAAAGGCAATTTATTTTACATACAAAAATATATATTGAGGTTGTTTTAATTCCTTGAACAAATATGACGTTGAAATTCACTACAGGAGCTCCGGTGCTTTGGGTAAGTAAGCCAACAAGTGAGTTTTAACTACAATGCTATATTTACGCTTCTAGCTATAGCACTTTTATAAATATAATCACTAAACGAGTGATTACCAAGTGAATTTCATGGTTACAGAGACTCAGATTATATAAAGACGCCACAAAATATCAATTAAGATCAATGGAAAATTTGTATAATAAAGATCAAATGAATGTGATATGGTTTAATTATTTAATTGTATTAGTTTGGTCCTGCCTAAACGCTTTCCACACCTTCCTCCTTCCTTCCCGACAAAACTTGTCAAGAGGCATTAGTCTTGTGTTTACTCGTGTTAACTCCTCGTTCCTGTGTTACATTACGTTATCAGTGTGTCTGGCTGACTATCAAACCTAACACTAACTATACTACCGCTGTAAGTGCCTCACAAACACTCAACGCTTGATAACTCTTATGCACACCCCTAAACACACCATCACTCCTACACACACTTCAAACACACGCCATCAGCTGACAAACTCACTCAACACACACCAATAGTCCTACATACACCCTTATAACACACGCCAGCTGTAAGTATTAACCTCGGGAAAATACGTTAATGTTATTATTTCATTAGTTGAACACTTTCGTAAAATTTGTTCCCGCCTCGACCCTTCCCTCCATATTTTTACCGCCAAGATCTGTGGAGCGTAGCATTACAGTATCGTTATATCTGTGTTTACTCCTTGTTCTTGTGTTGCATTACGTTATTAGTGTGCCTGGGTGACCATCAACCTAAATATAAATTATACTAGCCCTGTAGGTGCCTCACAAACACACTGATAAATCCTGCACACCATAAAACTTGCACATCAGTAACACCATAAACACGCAATCAGGTGACGGGAAGGAACAAATGGTTACACTATTACTACTTCACTGATTACAAGACTTAATGTAACTACAGGTAAGAACTAGTTATCATCACCCTTTTATTGTATTGTTTGCCATCCTTCGGTAACAGGAAATACAGGAAATGGTTAACGCAGTGATTATAAGAGGATAAATTAGGTAGTGTGAAAATGACGCTACACTAGACTCCTAAATAAAATTCGGACTGAAATCAATGGAAAATTTATTGGATATACATAAAGATTAATGACTATGATCTTGTTTAATTATTTAATTGTTTATTTTTTACATTTGTTTTAAGTTTGTTCCCGCCATCACGTATTCCTTGATTTCCTTCCCAGTTCCCGCCAAAACCTGTCAGGTGTCATTACGCTAGTGTTTACTCGTGTGTTAACGCATTGTTCTTGTGTTACATTACGTTGTCAGTGTTCCTGGATGACCATAAACCCTAACACGAACTATACTGTTCCTGTAGGTGCCTCACAAACACACTCAACACACACCATTACTCCTACACACACCTAAACACACTTCAAACACAACCCACTACTACTCCACACATCTAAACGCACACATTACGAGGCAGGAACAAGTGACTCGCGTATTACTGGACTTACTATAACTACAGGTAAAAAATAGTTATTACCGCACCTAAATTATATTATTAGACACTTCCTTCATCTATTCCTACCTTCCTAACTGGGTCAACTGTGCACTTGTATCAACTTAGTCCATATTTATATTTTGCAACATTGACAGAGACGGAGGCGGAACCATAAATATGTTCTTTCCAGTAGGATTTTGTTAATTTTCAATGATTAAAGGTGACAACAGTAGCTGAGGTAGTGAATTCCAGGCGTTAGAATATAGACTATTAGTAGTGTAGTGGAAATACATGAAATAGTTAACTTAGTGGTGATATAAGGATAAATGCAAGCATGTACAGATGGAAAGCGTATCAGCTGATCCTTGATAAATATTAAGAGGTATATTAAAACCAGAAAACCTATATAACTACTAACTCACCGGCCTTATAACTATGAGAGAAGGAATCTGTAACTACCAATGCGTTACCCAGGTGAATATAATAGTTATAGCTTAATATAGTAAAGAGAATGTTAGGAAAATGGAATATACGTACATGAGGATAGAGTCTGGCGGGCGGTATGGTAAGATTTTTTTGTTTTGCTAATATATCGATTAAATAAGAGTGTGGTTATTACTTAATATTAGTGTGGTATTAAGTTATATTTAATGAAGCTATATACGATTAGCATGTGTTATGTTACGTTTGGATGAAGAATATTGATAATGTGTTGAGTGTGGGTTCGACTTTGATTAGAACATAAGAATATAAGGAAGTTACGTAAGTCCCGGGGGTGTACACGTGTAAGTTCCTGTTACTCCTTTATTACCTACACCCACCTCTCATCCCCATCCATAAAGCCGTCTAGTCTTCTTTTAAAACTCCCTATCGTCTGTACACTAACTACCATCACCATCTCCTTCCTTCCTAACTGTTGTCCCTCCTTCCTTCCTTCCTTCCTTCCCTTCTCTATCATTCATTTATCTATCTATCTAGCTATCTCTACTACTACTACTACTACTACTACTACACTACACACACACACACACACACACACAGGTGAATGGGTTAATTAATACAATATAAATGTTTTTATATATGCATCAGATAGCTCCAATAATTGAAACCTTTTTGATAAGTTATTAATTCGTCTTTTTTTTGTCATGGCACTAAAATATTGATGTTAATTTTGTACCTTATATTTTGAGGGGAATATGTGCTTGCTCTCTTTATTTCTTTTCTTTCTTTCTTTCTTTCTTTCTTTTTTTCTTCCTGAACACTGGTGGTCATCTCTTACCCCCCCAAAAAAAATATAAATAAATAAATAATAATAATAATTACAATTTATTATTATATTTATTAGATATAGAATTTTAACTGATGATAAATGAGTATAATAATTTATCCCTCAAATTCAACTTAATGAGAAATAATACAAATGTTTAAAAGTTGAGAATATGATTAAATATATATATAGTACTATAAGAATACACTACGTATATATATATAATGTATTTATATGTATACTTTTCTAACTGTATATCATAAATACTATACATTTCTCTATCACACACACACACACACACACACACACACACACACACACACACACACACACACACACACACACATTATAACAATTCTTTCATTCTATCACACAAAATCAGAAAAAAATTTAAGCAAACACAATATACGAATATAATAATATGATAACCGAGTTTTACCTTGTTTTATATAAATAGGTAAAGTCGATTGGCTAAAAGCTTTCAAACTAATAATAATAATAATAATAATAACAATAATAATGATAATGAAAATATTGATACACTCCTAGAAAGTTATTCCGAAGAAGTTAGGTTAGGTAAGGTTCTGTCTGTTCGTTAGGTTAGGTTAGGTCAGGTCAGGTCAGGTCAGGTCTATTAATGCCACATTGATTCAGTAAAATAAAAAATTAAACAATGATTAAAAAAATGAATAAATTAAAGTTTCATTATAAATTCATTACATTTTCTTCCGTCTGTGTCAAAATATTCATCGTCAATATCTTTCGTTTTTCTTAATGCTATTTTAATTCAGAATTATATATATATAACAAATAAAAAGTCAATTAATTATAAAGTTTCGTTATAAATTCATTACATTTTCTTCCATCTATGTTAAAATATTCATCGTCAAAATCATTCATATTCTTTCCCACGTACAGAAAATTATGTTGTGTGGGTTTGTCGGTAAAACATAGTTATAATAATAATAATAATAATAATAATAATACTTAGGAAAACACACTACAATTATATATACTGTTTCTATTTTTGATAAGAGACTTGTATATATTTAAATCATTGGAAAATATATGTATGTGTATGTATGTATGTATGTGTGTGTGTGTGTATGTGTGTCATGGGAGAGACCTGTATATATTTAAATAATGGGAAAGTATATGTATGTATGTATGTGTGTGTGTGTGTGTGTGTGTGTGTGTGTGTGTGTGTGTATGTATGTATGTGTTTGTGTATGTGTGTGTGTGTGTAAAAGAAACAAACATACTACTGTACATACATTACATACATACATACAATAGCGAACAAATAAAGCAAAAACACACACACACACACACACACACACACACACACACACACACACACACACACACACACACACACACACACACTCAAAAAGATTCTCTCAAATATCACATCATAATCATAACAAATCCCTATCAACCTAAACCAAAAAAAATAATAAACAAATAAATAAATAAATAAATAAATAAATAAATAAATAAATAAATAAATAAATAAACTATAGATACCTAAACCCTAATGTTCCGGAGCAAGAAACCCGTTCGTGACCCTCATAGGCGCCGAGGCCACACAGACAGGGTTAGCCGGAGCCGACCCTACCACAAGCTCTCCATCCTTAGTCCGCGTCTCCATCTCGCAGGGTAGTATAGGGTGGTAGGGTGCGAGGGAGGCCAGCGTTGAGCCGGGCGAGAGGTCAGGTCGCAGCTGGCGGCGGTGCAGGTCAAGGTCAGAGCTAGGGCAGGATCCGCAGGCAGGCTGGTTGGCATCGGCAGCAACTGTTTAGGATACGAGATTATTATTATTATTTTTATATTTATTTTGTTTGTCGTTCTCACCTAAAAAAAATAATAAGTGTTTAATAATGATCATTTCACTTATTTTTTATATATATATTTTTTTTTTTACCGTTTCGGAGACAAGAATATTATTAAACGGAAAGGATTAGAAGCGATAAATTAATATTGTGAATTAATAGCCGTAATTAAGGAATATTAGAATTAAATAATCCCACCGAACTAGGTATTGAGAGAGAGAGAGAGAGAGTTATATATTTTCCATCTAGTATTCCTTTTAATCAATGTTATATTATGTTTTATTAGAAGTATTATCACAAATATAAACACTGAATTAACTGTATGTATGTGTGTATGTATGTATGTATGTATGTATGTATGTGTGTGTATGTATGTATGTGTGTGTATGTATGTGGGATGTAGAATCTATTTTAATGAACTTATTTATATATATTACCTCATTATAACATTAAAAACATTGATGGAATTTAAACATCAATCTTGTGTTTATGAATGCAAGGAAAAAAAAAGTGATAATTTAGAATACAGTGATGGAAAAAATTATTGATAGAATTTATAGATCTAAAAATATAAATAAAATCACATTAATACAACTACAGAAACTACAACTGAAATACACTTAATAAGACATGCTACTATACCGATTACAAAATTAAACACCATAATAATAATAATAATAATAATAATAACAATGTTGGCGCTATATATATCATTATAAATATTCTTTTTTTCACTCCTTCATAGTTGTTCTAAGTCTATTACATTACAAACTGCTATGTAATGTTAAAAAAATAATAATAATAATATATATACATATTTACAAATGAAAGAAAGGATTTATTCAGTTCACACTAATAACAAACATCTTTGTAAACATTAAGAATATCAATTAATATATATACAAGTTTTAAATATAACAAAAAAATATTTAATAGAATGATACAGAAAGAAAATATATAAAAACAGGCTTTGAATATACTAAAGAAAAAATATTAATAATCTACATTAACTAAAAGTACAAGAAAATAAATGAATATGAACTAGAATAATGAAAATAACGATATATTGATGCATTTGAAGGTGTTATTGCATTTAAAAACATTATGTACATTTATAAATCAAACGAAGGATTTCAGAATTCATAAAGAAACAAGTGAAAATATAAGAGAAATGATTATAATTGTAGTAGTAGTAGTAGTAGTGGTGGTAGTAGTAGTAGTAGTAGTAGATGGTACCTATAGTTATTATTATTATTACTATTATTATTATTATTATTATCATCATCATTATTGGTGCTTGTGTCCTTGTGAGTCTGAAATCCTTACTTGACAAATTGTGAAAACATTAATATAACACATTTCTTAAGCACACACACACACACACACACACACACACACACACACACACACACACAGCAGGGAATCAGGCAAGGCAAAATGCAGTGATTAATATAAATTGGTTTAGTTGTGCTGATTAAAAAAAAGAAAATAAATAAATAAAAATAATCAGTGTTACTATATTAATAATGACAAGATGCTGTTATGTGTGTGTGTGTGTGTGTGTGTGTGTGTGTGTGTGTGTGTGTGTGTGTGTGTGTGTGTGTGTGTGTGTGTGTGTGTGTACCTCACCATTATAACACACACACACACACACACACTGGCAGGCAGGACACAATTATTTATATATACACTAAAAAATAAAATAAAAAAAATTTACACGATAAAAATTCTACTCTGACGAAACATTATTATTATCATCCATATTTTTTTTCTCTAACATCAGCCTTATAGAATTAAACAGGTATTGTGTTATGCCAGTGTGTGCGCGTGTGTGTGTGTGCGCTTACTTAAGAAGGGTTAAGGGAAGGGAAGGGAAGGGAAGGGAAGGTAAGGTTATATACACTCACCTGCTATTAGCCAAAGGGGGATGGAGGGAGGGAGGAAGAGTTAACTTGTTACTCTTGCCTCTCTCTATACATTGATCCACATATCCACATTGCCACAACACTCCAGGAGACACATGTGGATTTAATGTGTTCGTACGATCCACACGTCAACACATTAACACTCCACTCCGCTCGTCCTGCACTGTTTGCTGTTAATCTATATTTTATCTCTACCTAACCTAAGGGAGTATTCGTGTCGTTTATACACTAATACTGCCTGCCTTCGGGTAATTTATAGCTTGTGAGACTACATAGACCCCTAATTGAAGGTCAGAGAGAGTACTTTTTTTTTATTATTATTATTTTTTTTATATGAATTGGAAAGGTACTGGCTAAGGCTCGACAAAAATAATTAATTAATCAAAAATATCCCGCTCGGTAAACTGTATTGATTTTGTTCTTTATATTAATTAGGTTACTTTATCTATATATCTATAATTGTGTTCTATGATGCTTGGTAAATGATATCAATTAGTCGTTTATATTAATGGCGTTGGAGACTCTCGGCACACGGCAGTACAACATTAAAATAAATATATAAAAAAAATGGTTATAGATAGTTAGGTCATAAGGGGTCATGGATAGGATCTGATTATGTTATGTTATTATTTATATTATTTATATTAATGAACTCAGGCTGTTGTTGTTGTTGTTGTTGTTGATATTGTTGTTGTTGTTGCTGCTATTATTATATTAACACAACACAACGCAACACAACGCAACACAAGGCTAGTAGAACAGTTTAAATTGAATAACATGATTGTAAATAATATAAAAAAAAATATATATAGTTAAATAAAATGAATAATAAAGTTGTGGACAGTAAAATCGGACTTAATATTAACAGATTCAACGTATAAATGTCAGATTAATATACGTCGTTATTTTAATACGTGACAAAAGATAATTGTTCTGCTTCGGGCACGGTAATTAAAAGGTAATCAAACAGTAATTAAAAAGCCGATCCATTAGGCTGTAACAATACACTAAACTGCATTAATAATATTACTACAAAACATTATGACATAGTATTAAGTAACAGACCTAACCTAACCTAACAGTTAACTAATGAATTGAATCACAAACACACACCTAATGAAACACATATAACATAACAATGAACTAAACTAAAAATATATAAATAAATAACATTCCCTTTTTGTGACTTTTTCATTATAATATTTCAAAATTTTCATAATACTATTTCAAAAGTTTCATTATATTTCAAAACCTCATTTCAATTTCTGTTCAATATATAAAAAATTCAACACCAATTTCTTTCATCATTATTATTATTATTTTTCTAAGTCCGTATACCATCCATTTTTGGCACCATACATTCACTATAATTCATCATATTTCACCATCACCAAAAGTCAGTATTAATATATAATGAATATATATCATCACTATACATACACTCGTCTATTAATATTCTCGGGTTTTAACATTTATAGATTTGATTATTCGCTGAAAGACCTGAATCATTATTTTTTATATAACTCAAAAAATATATAATGATTACGTTAAATAAAAATGTATAAAGATATAATGAGAGAGTAAGAAATGGCTTTTTTTATAGCTATAGATAATGAAATGGAATTGGAATGAAAGTTAGATTAAAGTATAGAGTCTAAGAGTGATATTAAAAACGGTTAACACGTATTCATATAATAATAATAATAATAATAATAATAATAATAATATGGTATTTCTGTTAAGTTACGCCCGAGAATATTAACAGACTAGCTTTGTATACTAACAGACTTTCTATTAACTGCCCTCACAGCCAACAATCATTAGCAAATAGTAGTAATAGTAGTAGTAGTAGTAGTAGTAGTAGTAGTAGTAGTAGTAGTAGTAGTAGTAGTAGTAGTATTAGTATTAGTATTAGTATTAGTAGTAGAAATAGTAATAGTAGTAATTAATCATATCCAATTCTCTATCACCATTATTTATGTCATTATCTATATCATTATCACACTCTAATTGACTTTTCATTGTTAAACTCACTCACATTCACATATTAATTCCTCTTAATTATGTCATTATCTTAATTGTATTGTTATTAGTATACATTCTGACTTCATCACTCACTGGCCTTATCTTTCAACCACCATCATCATCATAATACTAGACTTATACACCACCTTATACTCAGCTGTCCTTATACTCAGCTGTTGTTAGCACCTTCTCATGCAGCTGTTTCGATTATTTATTTAATATCTTAATTATTAATGTCTTTTTTTATTTTGACTTGGGAACAGCTATGCATTTTAGAGGTCATTATTATTATTATTATTTATTATTATTATTAGTGTGTTTATAATTTGCTTTCATATTCATGCTGGTTTCATTAAGTACAAATTAATTACAAAAATCTTCCCTTCTTATTCACTAATTATATATATTCAGTTTTTCTTCAATGCATATTCTCTAATTATTCAGTTTTTTTCATAATTAAATGTTCAGAATATCTTATACAAAAAAATGGATTAATATTCTTCATCCACTTCCTTCATTAAACTATTTTTTATTAATTATATTTTTCTATTTTCATTATAATTCTGTTCAATAGATTTTCCATTTTTATCTTTTTCTTTTTCATTCTTGTGTTATAAAATATTACATTAAAAAAAAACCATTATGTCACACTGGGAACACACACACACACACACACACACACACACACACACACACACACACACACACAACTCAATTAATACCAACACAATATTATAAACACAACCTAACCTAACCTAACCTTAACTAAACACAATACTATAACTATCAATAATAATAATAATAATAATAATAATAATAATAATAATAATAATAATAATACCCAAACCATCACTCGTCTCGGAATCAATGTCTCTATTTCAACTTATATATATCTATTTATCTATGTATCGCACCGACCCTAGTACATAATAATGCTTTAAATGAAGGTGATTCACTCGTGTTAGTTAATTCACTGCAGGAAAGATGAACAATTGTATTCAGAAAGTTACGGCAGTTATTATATTTCTTAAGATTGTAGCGAGAAGATTTTAAACAGTAATTTCTTTTGTTTTTCTATAGATGACAGACTCTATTTAATTTTGTATGTTTTTATTCATATTTATTGATGTTGGTTTGTTTATTTATTTATATATATATTTTCTTTCCTTGTATGTATGTATAAATAATTAGGAGACAAGCTAAATAACCTATCACTAACTGCCATATTAATTACATCATTATTATTATTATTATCATTATTATCATTATTATTACACACAATTCTCTCTATCCAGCAGTGAAAATATATATAACAAACACCGTAGGAGACAAATTTCAATCATTATTATTATTACTCATATTCAAATTTTTGCCACAATAAATTTTTCACATTATCCTTATCGTAATAATAATGTTTTAGGAAAAATTAAAATAGTTATGAATGTCTGAATTTACAAATGGAATGTAGAATGACAAATGCTGATATAATAATAATGAACGGGAAGGGGGGGGGCAAGGGGGGGCGCAATGTATGTGTGTTAGGTTAGGTTAGGTTAGGTTAGGGGGGGTGGGGAGGGGCAATGTATGTGTTTGTTTGTTAGTTTGTTGGTTTGTGGGAAAAAAGGGAACTGTAGAAATGCATATATTTGTGCGACTTTCTCTGGCTTCTCTTAGTGTACGGAGAGAGAGAGAGAGAGAGAGAGAGAGAGAGAGAGAGAGAGAGAGAGAGAGAGAGAGAGAGAGAGAGAGAGAGAGAGAGAGAGAGAGAGAATCAGTTAACGATACATTATTCAAAACACATTATTATCATTATTATTATTATTTAGTTTTTTTAATAATAATAATAATAATAATCGCACCTCAAGAGAAGCCTCGGAGGGTCACCTAAATGAGAATCAGAAACTAGCCTTTTTTTTTTTTCCATCACTTTCAGCTTCATATCCAAAATACATAAATATTCTGTTCTTAAACCTTAACAAAACGCATTTCAGGGACATTTCAGGGACATTTCAGGGGCACTATAACCACCACCACCACCACCGCCGCTACCTCCGCTGATATGCAGTGTGTCGAGGGCTTGTTAGGTTAGGTTAGGGAAGGGAAGGTTAGGTTAGGTTAGGTTAGGGAGAGGAAGACTTGTTAGGTTAGGAAAGGAAGGGAAGAGGTTATTTAGGATAGGGAGGAAAGGGTGAAAAGGGTGAGTGTGGTTTAGGGTGAATATAAACCCTAATTTTAACCTTACAACCTGTGTGTGTGCGTGTGGGTGTATATATATGTGTGTGCGTACATATGTGTGCGCGGTAGTGTTAAGTTAGGTTTAAGAAAGAAACCAAGTTAGACCGAAACCGTACACACACACATTACATACATACATCCGTTTACCACACACACACACACACACACACACACACACACACACACACACACACACACACACACACACACCACACCACACTAGGAAAGCAAAGAGGGCGGGGTAGCTAGGTCAGAGGGGTCAGGTGGGGTCAGAGCGAGGTCAGGCGAGGTCAATCTAACCTGCAATGTTGACACAGAACTTGTTGGTGACTCCCCACTCATCCCGCAGACTTAGGTTAAACATTGAGTAATCAGGTCGACCGGTGACATCACTCTCGATCTTGAGGAAGGAAGGAAGGCGGCGCTGGAGCTCCTCTGATGTAAGGGTTGTGTAAGTCTCCAGCAGTATTAGACCCTCACACCTGTTGGGGAAAGGGGTTTAGTATGTTATTTAATTTACAAGACTTCAAACTTATATAGGAAAGGGAAGGGAAGGGAAGGAGTTTTAGTATAAGGGTTTGTGTGAGTCTCCAGCAGTATTAGACCCTCAAACCTGTTGGGGAAAGGGGTTTAGTATGTTATTTAACTTACAAGACTTCAAACCTGTATAGGAACGCAAGGAAAGGGAAGGAAAGGGAAGGAGTTTTAGTATAAGGGTTTGTCTAAGTCTCCAGCAGTATTAGACCCTCACACCTGTTGGGGAAAGGGGTTTAGTATATTATTTAACTTATAAGACTTCAAACCTGTATAGGAAGGCAAGGAAAGGGAAGGAGTTTTAGTATAAGGGTTTGTGTAAGTCTCCAGCAGTATTAGACCCTCAGACCTGTTGGGGAAAGGGGTTTAGTATATTACCAGTAAATTAACAGTACTGTATGAAGGGAAGGCAACACACTCACCTCTTATGGCACGGCTCTTGGTAAATATCCAACTGAAAGTATTGTTTGTTATGCAGGAAACAACGTCTTTTCTTGTAAATCCTTAGGTGGTGCTCATCCATCTGGGCCGACATATTCGTCCAATCACGTTGGCTTATTGTTGTCTTGACCTCAACTATTTGACCTAGTTGTTCGGGCTTGCGTATGGTGTGCGTATAGCTGTGGTGACCTGCGGATTGGGGGTGTGTGGTTAGTGTGTGCGTGTGTGTATGTGTGTGTGTAGAACTAGTAATTAAATCTTAGTGAAATGATAATTATGATATATGAAAGACAAGTGTGTGTGATAATGATAATGACAGTAATTAGTTTTGAAGGAGGTGAGGAAAGGTAAGTATTGATCAGCAAATAAATAAAAAAAATATATATATAAATGAATATGAATCAATACATTAGTTCTTCACCATTTTTTCCTCGTTTCCTGAGTCTTGCTTGCATCTTCCTGGAATTGGTCCTCAAATAGATGTGTTCCACGTTGAAATCCTGGAATATAAGACGTAAAAACAATAAAATAAGCAAATTTCTCCAAAAAAACACTTAAAATATATTAGTTTCTCCCTCAAAACACATTAAAAAAAATCAACTTGCTCACAAAAGACAAAAAACATCAATTTCTCCCACAAAACAGTAAATTTATCCCACCAAACACATTAAAATAAATAAATTCATCCACAAAACACAAATATTAATAATTTCCCGCACAAAACACCCCTAAAAGATACTAATAATAATAATCTTCCACAAAACACGAACAAAAATATATATTAACTCCTCCACAAAACATAAATATAATAATAATAACAATAATACTTTCTCCTTTCCAGACCCAGACCCAGCACCTTCACCTGCACTCACCTGGAAGTTTGGGAACACAGCATCCTCAGGTAATGGTCCCTTCACTAAGTACTTAACCTTACGTGCGTTAGTACTGAGGCGATCACCTGTATCTATGCACAGCTTCTGGCACACGGCACTGATCATACGCCTTATCTGGGGAAGACACGGCACTCATTGGCACTCCTTGGCACTCTGTTTATAGGGTGAGTACTTATTATTTGTATTTACTAGGTTAAGGAAGAGTAGTAGTAGTAGTAGTAGTAATAGTACATTGATTTCTCCAATTTTGTGTGTAATTGGTCGACAGTGCAGGCCGCAAAATTGGAATCATTAACCTTATGGTGATTTTAGTCATATTTTTGGCCTTGTTTGTACATAAATACATCCTACAATACAGAAAAATACAAAAACATAAACATTATCATTATCTATAAGGAAATTAATTGAAATGAGGAGGCTTAACGAGACGGAAATTGGTCTCGGTCACAAAATTGGAGGGAGCATTGTAATTATTTCCTCATTATTACCCTATATTTCCCTTCCTTCTCTTCTTAACGTGATCCAACTTACCTTAGAGTCAAATTCCGTGGAGTTATCAATGACATCAAAGTAAGGATGTCCCACCCAGGCCTCAGCAGCCCTGTCATCCAGGTGGCGGGCCAACGACAGGTTCTCACTCCGGGCTGCGTGGTCCTGGAGAATGTTAGGATAGGTTAGATTAGGGTTAGGTTAGGTTAAGTTTAGTTAGGTATGGTTTGGTTCAGTTATATAAGCCCAAAAGTTAGGCACGTGCCGTATCTATAAGCGAGCACTTACAGGTACAGCTGCCGTACCTGTAAGCTGCGCCAAAGTATTAATAGTGATAAAAGATGATAATAATAATAATAATACAGTTAGGTGGAGAAGGAAGAAGAGGAAGGAGATGACAGTAGGAAGTAATGATAAAAAAATAATAACAGTAAACTTATGAAAAAGAGGAAGAGGTGGAGGAGTAGGAAGTGAAGGTGATAATGATAAAAATAGATAACGATAATAATAAGAATATGAAGAGGAGGAGGAGTAACAGGCCTAACCCACCACCCCCATTACTTACCTCTGTGGAGTAGAAAGCCTCGGCCCCATTAGCCGCAGATACCATGTGTACAATTTGATGGTAGCGAGTGTCTCTCAGATCAACTGGATTCCATGTGTGGCGACGCATCATTTCCTCCCATCGCTCCTCTGGGATGACTGGGGGGGGGTGGAGAGAGAGAGAGAGAGAGAGAGAGAGAGAGAGAGAGAGAGAGAGAGAGAGAGAGAGAGAGAGAGAGAGAGAGCATATATTAATCATCAAAGTTAGTCAATATTTTTATAGTAACATCAGTGTAATATTTCAAAAACTAACTCTAGAATGTGAAAGAAAATGAAACGAGAGAGAGAGAGAGAGAGAGAGAGAGAGAGAGAGAGAGAGAGAGAGAGAGAGAGAGAGAGAGAGAGAGAGAGAGAGAGAGAGAGAGAGAGAGAACTTACAAGCAGAAGCGTCCATCGTTCCTCTGTCACAAATCACGAGACAATTTCTGGTGCAAGATTCAGCGAGGGTGAAAAATGTGTTCTCAATCTGCATCATCGACTTCAGTAAATTCTCTTGAAACATCACAGCTGGAGGAGGAGGAGGAGGAGGAGGAGGAGGAGGAGGAGGAGGAGGAGGAGGAGGAGGAGGAGGAGGAGGAGGAGGAGGAGGAGGAGGAGGAGACGACGACATTAAAATCAAGGTCAGTCAAATTATTGCAAACTAATGATATTTAATGATCAATATTTACTATCAAAATGAAATGCGAGTGAAAATTGTCAAAAAATGTGACTTAAAGAGTAATTAAAAAGTAATTAAAAGGTGGTATAATTAACTAGAAAGAAGGAAGGAGATATAGAGGAATGTGATTAATGTTTATAGATAAGAAAGAATACTTGATAATTATTTCAAAAGTGGATTCAAAAGATATAGTATAAAACTTACCATCATCTTCCGATAGATCTCCAAATTTTATCCCACCGCTGAAAAAAGAAGAAGATATTAAATGAATTCATATCTACATAAAAATAAATATCTTTGTAGGGTAATTTCTCAGCCCCTGAATCATCTTGGTCATTTTTCTCTAGACTGCCTCCAAGGAGCCTATATCCTTCCTATAATAAGGGGACCAAAATTGAGCTGCATAATCTAGGTGTTGTCTAACTAGCGCTAAATACAACCTCAGAATGACCTCAGAACTCCTGTTTGTCACACACCTACTAATAAATCCCAGTATATTGTTGGCCCTATTTCTAGCTATAATACACTGTTCCCTGGGACGCAAGTCACTGTTTACTTGAACTCCCAAGTCCCTCACACTATATGACCTTCCTAAGGTAGTGTCATTTAATGTGTAGTCTACAGGCCTATTACCTTTACCTACGCTCACAATGCTACACTTGTTAACACATACACACACACACACACACACACACACACACACACACAGACACAGACACAGACACACACACACACACACACACACACACACACACACACACACACACACACACACACACACACACACACCCAAACTCCATATATATAGGCGATATGCAACACCACTGGTGCCCTAAGTATTATAATTATTCATCGGAAAAAATCAGATTACATTGCCTGGCGTCAGCTGAGTGTGTGTGTGTCTAGAGATGTGCACCTATCCGGTATACCGATATACCGGTATTTTCGAAGCGGTATTACAGGCATTAGAAGCCCTTCGGTATACCGGTATTTTAGTCGATTTTTGTCGATTCGTCAGCCTGGCAGCCCTTCAGCCCACTATAACACACTCACAACACAACACACTCACCTTCATCTATATCCTTGTAAGTCACCATGTCCTAACACTTCTTTTACTGTACCTAACACGCTATAATTAACACTCTTGGATGTAAACAAATAATTACGGTGTTTTTTTCTCATTTTTTCATTGTTTTTTCCGTTTTTCTTTTTTCTATGGCTTATTTAGAGTTTACTTTCGGTTTGAATAAGTTTTATATATTCTATTCTATGGTTTATATTGGTTTAATTTCATTATTATTGCTTTATTCTATTATTCGATCTTTTGATTGACCTTAGAAATAAACATTTTTCATGAAATAAATACGAATCAAATATAATAAATGTTTATGTAGGGAACAGTTAGGCATTTCAAACGATTTTTTTAAGTATATATAATTGCTTTCCTGTGTATAATAAAAATCTCAAATTTGGTTTAATATATACGTAACCCAGCAGTCAACGCACGGCGGGTATGCGCGCGCAGCCTGTCTTTTCCAACTGGCCAGCTGAAACTTGTTGATGTTCTTATATTAGGTTACTTACACTTAATAGGTAATGTTTTCTTTATATCCCTCCACTATTAATGGTGAAGAATGATGTGTTACTGCTCCTCCATCCCTCAAATTGTCATGTAGAGGAACAGGGAAGGCTTAAAACGAAATAATATCACCAGGTTGGAGGTACTGTCGGCTGCTAGCGGTCACAGAAGAAGAAGAGCTGTTTTGTTATGTTCTATCAAGTTATTACACTTAATAGGCACTGTTTTCTTTATATCCAACCACTATTAATGGTGAGGAATAATGTGATACTGCTCCTCCATCCCTCAAAATGACATGTAAAGGAACAGGGAAGGTTTAAAACGAAGAAATATTATCACCGGGTTAGAGGGTCTGACTGCTAGCGGTACAGGCTCACGTCTGACACACACACACACACACACACACACACACATACGTA
>JAPQNM010000001.1:4638596-4653596 GCA_029783475.1 Metacarcinus magister | reverse complement strand
GGGATAACAATAAATAACCTCAAAGAACTTTATATAACTCTAAAATAACAATAAATTAAACTTATAAAACTTTAAATTAACCTAAAATAACAATTAATTAACTTTAAATAACAATAATTTACCTGACATCACTAATTAAGGCTGGCAATGATAACTACCTGGAAAAATAATGAGTCTTGTGAGATAACTTTAACTTTAGAGAGAATAACAAATAATACGTCGTTGTTTCTCTCTCTCTCTCTCTCTCTCTCTCTCTCTCTCTCTCTCTCTCTCTCTCTCTCTCTCGACTCATGAGATCTTGGCTCGTGACGGAGTTTCTTGGCAGAGAGAGAGAGAGAGAGAGAGAGAGAGAGAGAGAGAGAGAGAGAGAGAGAGAGAGAGAGAGAGAGGATACTGCCCTAATAAGATGAACCTAAAGAATTATTTCACAATATTTATAATTCAAAGCATCTCTCTCTCTCTCTCTCTCTCTCTCTCTCTCTCTCTCTCTCTCTCTCTCTCTCTCATACACACACACCTTCCGTCTAAGCCAATCAGCGCTCGTCTTACAAACCACGTGGGACCAATAAGGTAAAGGAACGCATGATGATAATATTATTGGCCCTTCCTCGTGTGTGTGTGTGTGTGTGTGTGTGTGTGTGTGTGTGTAAACCCAACCCCGTCTATTATTACACACACACGCTCATTCTCTCTCATTCTCTTCTCTCTCTCTCTCTCTCTCTCTCTCTCTCTCTCTCTCTCTCTCTCTCTCTCTCTCTCTTTGTAAATATTGTTATTCCACCTTCGTTATTTGACCTTTTGAAACAGTCAAGGCTAAGACGCACACACACACACACACACACACACACACACACACACACACACACACACACACACACCACACTAGAATACATACACACACACACACCTTTAATAATAACCAAAGGGTGTACACGGACGGCTAGCCACAACACACACACACACACACACACACACACACACACACACACACACACACTTGGCACACACACACACACATTAGTCAACATTAGTCTATATAAAAAAAAAAAATATCTCACAAAACATGATTAAAATATCTTAATTAACTATAAATTCTACATCTACATTTCCTTCTAACCTATTTTTTCTCTAATGACGTCATAATGAACCTAATACAACGCTTGTCAATGGCCAGAATACACTATCAGTTAATTATAGTAGTAATGAAACACTATAATAATACAGTATAATATCTATTCACTAATTACGTCATTAAATAGAGAATAAATAAATGCGTATTATTGATCATTTTTTCAATATTCAAATTTCAAAATCAAGATAATGTTCAATATTTTTTTGGATAACAATTAAATATGACGATTTAATAACAATATAATAACAATCTAACATATATTACTTGAAATCACTCTTATATACACTTTTAAATCACTAGTATATAAGTCTAAATAGAAATAGATCGAATATTCAACATAATTTTTCCTTCAATTATATACGGTCTCGTTATAACATGAATTAACGATAAAAATAATAAGGACGTCACCTGTACCTGACCAGTGATTAATGACAGGTAACTTACGCACACACACACACACACACACACAGGCAGCCGACAAGCATGAAATCAGATCGAAAAAAAAATCCAATGACATTATATTATCACTAAATTTTTACACCGGAAAACAGACACAGATAGACAGACACAGACAGACAGATAGCGGTAAGCGTGTGGTATTTCCCTTACCCCCCCACCAAACCACACACACACACACACACGCACACACAGAGAGTCTAGCCAAAACCCTCGCCTCGCCTAACCTATACAAATCTAATTCTTACCTCCTGTCAGTACCACTTTGTATACTTTTTTAGTGGTGATGGGGTGACCGTTCAGACTGGAGTGTGCCATGGTAATGAGTGTGTAATTAACCTCACAAGACTAGAGACATGATGTGTAGGCGTGGAGAGAGGCCGTGGTGCCCGTCCCGAGGCTGGTGACTGTCTGCGCGTTCAGTATTATTTCTACGTGCTAACTTACGATGCCAACCCCATCTGGCGGGAACCGATGCGCCTCGATCTAAAGTGCCTAAAAATATTATTATTATAGCGTTGTTTTATGCGGTTTATATTTTTTATTTGATGTTTGTTTAATTTTGTTGGTATATTGTGTTTTTTTTTATTTCTCTATCTAGCGGGAACAAGCGGTCTTCCCTTACTAGTGCCTAAAGATATTATTATTATATAGTTGTTTTATCCTTTATCTATTTCTATCCTATTTCTATTAGTGTTTATTTAAGTTTTTTATTTTATTTTATTATTATTTATTTATTTTTTTAATTTCATCCAGCTCCTAAACCTATTATTATTATTATTATATATTTTTATATGATTTCTATTATTTATTTAGTGTTGGTTTTAATTTCTATTTTATATTATTAGTGTATTGTGGTTTTTATTTATTTATATTATGATTTATGTTTTGGGGTTAATTATTTTTCTAATCTATTTTTAACTCTTTCTTGGGGTATATTATCGCTTCCTATTAAAGGCATGGTGGTTACCTTTCCTCTCCTTTATTTATCTATTATTTATTTATTTTATTATTTATTGACTTTCTTCTAACACGTATAGATTGACTTTCGAAATGATGCCAGTGAACCATTATATATTTAAATAACTAAATAAACCATATTAACCACACCACATGTAAGAATTAAGTTTAGTGAATGATATATATTATACTTAATGATTATATACAGTGGACATTAATAGTATTTTAAAGTTAGTTGAAAGAGATAGTTGCCAGCGAATCACCTTCTATCAAAATACATAAACAAACCACATTCAAATCTCTCCCCATTATAATAGAGTTTAATAAATTATATACATCACATCTAACCATAATAAATAATAAAACAGAATAAAATCATCAAATTCAAATAGAACCAACTAACTATCGCATCTGTGTTTACCTTTTTGGCGCCATATTAACATAGGTTGTCAATGATGAGTGACGTCGGTTAGCCACACTTAAACACCACACATTCACCCACTTACAACCACCTAAACCTTACTGTGACCTTACCGTGACCTTTCTACTGGTACAGGGTCAAGATGAAGGCAATACTTAAATATATAGAGGTGGAAAACTTCAAGTCTTACCGAGGTTTCTATCACGTCGGCCCGCTCAAACCCTTCACTGCTGTTATCGGGCCCAATGGATCAGGTAGGTTCATAATTACGGTTGTTAATTAGTATATTGAGTCTTAATTACAGTGTGGTGGTAGTGCAGGGGTGATTAATGGGGAATGGTAGTAATTAGGTGTGTGTGATTAGTGGTAAATGATGTCGGTTTGTTTTCTACGTAGTAATAGGTAATGTTGTTATTATTGTTATTGTTATTAGTATTTAGCTGCAGTAGTGGTAATTAGGAGGTAATGATAGTTATTAGTACACACGTCTGTCTTAATGGTGAATTAGGGTCATTTCGTCCACACGTCAATACGCCCCTCAAATGGTAAATACAGAATATGTAAAGAAGACAATGGCCGTACGAATAGCGGATTACTCTGTTGATAAATGGGAACACAGTGGGTTACGCCGGTGTTGTCTGCTCGGAGGTCTGTGTACGTCTGAGAGAACACACACACAGACCTCTGAGCACGACACCAGCGCATAGCGGATGACAACGGGATACAGCTGCCGTATCTCTAACCACTTCGTATATTTTTATCTTTAGTGTTCATTATTATTTTGGTTATAGAGTAATAGTAAAACAATAAGGTATATCTAGTTCACTTTCTTACTACATGTCCCTTGAGCCCCACCATGTTGTTTTGTTGCTGAACAGACTACACATTAAATGACACTAGCTAAGGAAAGTCATATAGTGTGAGGGACTTAGGAGTTCAAGTAAACAGTGACTTGCGGCCCAGGGAACAGTGTATTATAGCTAGAAATAGGGCCAACAAGATACTGGGATTTATTAGTAGGTGTGTGACAAACAGGAGTTCTGAGGTCATTCTGAGGTTGTATTTAGCGCTAGTTAGACCCCACCTAGATTATGCAGCTCAATTTTGGTCCCCTTATTATAGGAAGGATATAGGCTCCTTGGAGGCAGTCCAGAGAAGAATGACCAAGATGATTCAGGGGCTGAGATATTTACCCTACAAAGATAGGTTAAAACGTCTTAATCTCCACTCCCTAGAGAGAAGGAGGGCAAGAGGGGATATGATTGAGGTTTTCAAATGGGTAAAAGGAATTAATAAGGGAAACATTGATCAGTTTTTAGAATTTAGTAGTCAGGATAGGACACGTGGAAATGGGTACAAGCTAGAAAAACTTAGATTCAGGACAGACCTAGGTAGATATTGGTTCACTAACAGAGTGGTGAACGATTGGAATAGGCTGGGTAGACACGTAGTAAGTGGTGAGTCAATAGATAGCTTTAAAAGACGGTTGGATCAGAGTATGGATAGGGATGACAGGTGGGATGGATAAATATTGCATTATTCCAAGGGTGGGGGGCAAGGAGCTGCCTCGTGTAGGTCATCAACTGGCCTCTTGCAGTCTCATCAATTCTTATGTTCTTATATTCTTTAACAGGCAAATCTAACTTCATGGACGCTATATCCTTCGTGATGGGTGAGAAGACATCCAGTTTGCGGGTGAAGCGGCTCAGTGACCTCATCCACGGGGCGTCTATAGGCCAGCCCATCAGCCGCTCCGCTCACGTCACGGCAGTCTTTGAGATGGATGATGGGAGGGAGAAAAGATTTACACGAATGGTACAAGGGTCGTCTTCAGATCATAAGATTAATGGCGAGGTGAGTGTGTGTACGTGTGTGTGTGTGTGTGTTTGGGAGAGGCTGTGTGTGTGTACGTGTGTGTGTGTGTTTGTTGGTCTATCTCCATCTGTCTATCTATGCCTTGAGGTGAAATCATATTAGTATTATTCCTTCAACAAGCCTTATGCATCTTTTCCATATCTCCCCTTCTCCTCCTCCTCCTCCTCCTCCTCTTCTCCTCTTCTCCTCTCCTCCTCTCCTCTTAACAGTCTTCATCTTTCTCCAGGTGGTAAGCAGCCAGACGTACTTGAAGCAGCTTGAGTCTCTTGGCATCAACGTGAAAGGCAAGAATTTCTTAGTGTTCCAAGGCGCTGTGGAGTCTATTGCAATGAAGAACCCCAGAGAAAGGACGGCTCTGTTTGAGGAGATTAGTGGGTGAGTGTGTGTGTGTGTGTGTGGGGGGGGGGTGTTTGTCTGTCTGTGTGTGTGTTTAGCTAGTTAGATATATAATTTTGTCTCAATATGTGTTTATATATAACCTAACTTTTAAAATCCTATATATATTTCCTTACACACACACTAACCTCACCTAACCTAACCTAACCTCACCTCACCTCGTCCTCCAGGTCAGGTGCCTTGAAGGAGGAGTACGACCGCCTCAAGGGTGAGATGCTGAAGGCCGAGGAGGACACCCAGTTCACGTATCAGAAGAAGAAGGGCATAGCAGCAGAGAGGAAGGAGGCCAAGCAGGAGAAGGAGGAAGCAGAACGTTACCAGAGACTCAAGGATGAACTGGTAAGCAGGAGGAGGAGGAGGAAGAAGAAGAGGAGGAGGAGGAGGAGGAGGAGGAGACCCGAGGGAATATTAGCTGATTTTTATTTATTATTATTATTGTTATTATTGTATTTAGCATTACAAAGTGTTAATATATGGAAGGAATATTGATCATTAATACCTGATAATTATTTTTTATGGTTTAATTTCTTTCATATCAAGTTACATTATATTATTATCTTCACATTCTCATTCATTAATTAATACTTTTTTTTTATTATTCAGGGTGAGAGAATTATTATTTTTCATTACTTAGCGTCTTATACATCCCAAATTACATTATTAATATCTTCACATCCTCATTTATTCATTAATTAATACATCTTTTACTATCTTTAATAATTAGAGCTAGAAACAGTATTTTCTTATATATCCTTACATTATTATTATCAACTAACACTTTTTTCCCCTCTTCCTTAGGGTGAAAAACAAGTAGAGTTACAACTATTCCGTCTGTACCACAATGAGAAGGAAATTGCCGAGCACGAGAAAGACGCGCGCAGGAAACACTCAGACTTAGAGAAGATAGAGAAGAAGAAGGAGAAGGCAGAAGAAGTACTAAAAGAGAAAAAGAAAGAACAAACAAGAGTATCCAGAGAAATGTCAAAAATGGAACAAGATATTAGAGAATTAGTAAGTGCAAGAATGATAATAATAATGACGATAATAGTAGTAGTAGTAGTAGTGATATAAGATTATTACACACACACCCTAACAAACACACCCAAACACACCCCAAACACACACCCACACACTACACTACCACGCCCAAACACACCCTAACCTAACCTAACTCCCACAGGAATCCGAGGTCAACAAGCGGCGTCCTACCTTCATAAAAGCTAAGGAGAGAGTCACACACATGCAAAAAAAGGCAGACTCGGCCCGGAAGTCACTAGGTCAAGCTATCAAGGCTCACAACGCACACATGGATGACATTAGAGAGCTGGAAAGTGAACTGCAGGAAGTGGAGAAGAAGAGAGCGGAGTTTGAAGATCAGGTTTCGCAAGATTCTGAAAACCAAGGTATGTATGTGTGTGTGTGTGTGTGTGTGTGTGTGTGTGTGTGTGTGTGTGTGTGTGTGTGTGTGTGTGTGTGTGTGTGTTTTTTTTTGTATTGGTTCTTTCTTTCTCTTCTCTTCTCTTCTTTCTATCTATCTATCTACCTATCTTTTTCTTCTTTTTCTTACCTCTCTTATCTCATCTCTCTTTTTCTCTCTCTCTCTCTTTGTAAGGTTTAAAAAGCAGTTTAATTTACAAGAATATTCACGGTCACCTAACCTAACCTTACCTAACCTTACCTTACCTTACCTTACCTTACCTTACCTTACCTTACCTTACCTTACCTTATCTTACCTAACCTAACCTTACCTTACCTTACCTTACCTTACCATACCTTACCTTACCTTACCTTAACTTACCTTATCTTATCTTACCTTACCTTACCTTACCTTATCTTACCTTACCTTACCTTAACTTAACTTAATCCCTCCCTCCTTCCCACCCCATAGGTAAGAGTGTGCAGCTGGAAGAGGTACAGGTTAAGGAATACCACAAATTAAAGAACGCAGCTGCACGTAAATCGGCACAGTACCTCCAGGAATTAGACTCGATCAATCGGGAGCAGAAATCGGACCAGGATCGGCTTGACAATGCTCAGCGGAGGACGGCGGAGATTGAGAACCGTCTCCGCCAGAAAGGACACGAGTTGGAGGAAGCACAGAAGAGAGTTGAGAAGCTAATGGATCATATTAAACAATCTGAAACTTCATTAGAGGATCAGAAGAAGCTTAGACAGGTGTGTTTGTTTGTCTGTTTGTTTGTTAACCTGTTTGAATATTTCTTTTTTTTATTATTTTATTTTTACTTGTATATATTTCTTTGAGTATTATTATTATTATTATTATTATTTATTTTTAAACATAATCGAGGCTGAAAGTATACAATTTTCATCTATTTATTCATTTATTTATTTATTTATTTAATCTTATTCCTCTCAATATAATAACATTTTCCTTTTCATACATTAATTACATTTATTTATCACGATTTTCCAATAGCATAAAAAAAAAAAATGAAAAAAAAATACAACCACACACACTAAAACACACTAATTACCCTATACTAATGACCCCACACTAATGACCCTTCAGGAGCTGGTATCAGACGTAGGGTACAGCAAGGAGAGGATCACGCAGCTTCAAGAACAGCTGGAGAACGTCACAGAACAGCTGGGCGACGCGAGGGTAGACAAACACGAAGACTCAAGGAGGAAAAAAAAACAGGAGATTGTGGAGAATTTCAAACAGTTATATCAAGGCGTTTATGACCGGATGATTAATATGTGTCAACCTATACATAAGAGGTGAGTGTGTGTACGTGTGTGTGTGTGTGTTTACCTGTACTGTCCCGTCTGTCTCCCCAAAATCTACCATTATTTGTATCCAGTTTGCTTGTGAAATCATGAATATTTGTTGCATTAATTATTTCTGTATCATAAGAATTAGTTAAACCTTCCCTTCTTTCCCTTCCCTTACCCTTCTTCCCTTCCCTAACCTTCTTCCCTTCCCTTAACCCTTCTCTAACCTTCTTCCCTTCCCTTAACCCTTCCCTAACCTTCCCTTCCCTTCCCTCCCTTCCCTTAACCCTTCTTCCCTTCCCTTAACCCTAACCCTTCCCTTCCCCTTCCCTAACTTACCCTTAATCCTTCACTTCTTCCCTAAACTTACCTTAACCCACCCTAAACCTTCCCCTCTTGTCCCCTTCATACCCTAACCTCCCCTAAACCTCACCTCCCGCCCCCTTTCACCCCCAGATACAACGTGGCCATCACTAAAGTCCTCGGTAAATACATGGAAGCTATCGTAGTCGACACAGAGAAGACAGCTCGGCAATGCGTCCAGTTCCTAAAGGATCAGATGTTAGACCCAGAAACATTCCTTCCTTTAGACTACATTCAAGCTAAGCCCTTGAAGGAACGCCTAAGGAATATACAGGACCCGAAGAACGTGAAATTGTTATATGATGTTCTGCAGTACGACCCGCCGGAGATCAAACGCGCTGTTCTCTTTGCTACGAATAACGCTCTGGTTTGTGAGACCCCAGAAGATGCGTCGAAAGTTGCGTATGAGATGGAGGACGGACACAGGTATGATGCCGTGGCACTGGACGGCACCTTCTTCTCTAAGTCTGGCATCATATCCGGCGGCAGTCTTGACCTGGCGCGTAAGGCCAAGCGCTGGGACGAAAAACATCTCTCGAACCTGAAATCATCAAAGGAAAAACTGACTGAGGAGTTACGAGAGGCAATGAAGAAGTCACGTAAAGAATCCGAGCTCAACACAGTCGAGTCTCAAGTCCGAGGGATAGAAACACGGCTTAAATATTCCCGTACAGATAAAGAAACAACAGAGAAACAGATCGCACAGCTACAAGGAGAGATAGACCGTCTGAAAGGTGAACTAGATACCTTTGAACCACAGTTACACGACATCGAAAAAACAATGTCCGAACGCGAGGCTTTAATGAGCGACGTCAAGGAGAAAATGAATACTGTTGAAGACGTTGTATTCGCTGAGTTCTGCAAAAGTATAGGCGTCACGAACATCCGCCAGTACGAGGAGAGAGAGTTACAAGCACAGACCGATAGAGCGAATCGGCGCTTTGAGTTTGAGAAGCAGAAGAATCGGATCCTAAACCAGCTTGAGTTTGAGCGATCTCGTGACACTCAGAGTAATGTAGCGCGGTGGGAACGAGCGGTACAGGACGACGAGGATGCCCTAGAGCAGGCTAAGCAGGCGGAGCAGAAGCAGGTTAGTCTAGCAGGGGAGAGTAAGATGGGAGACTGGAAAAAAATTGAATTATATATATACACGGAAATCATGGTTATAGTATAGAATTGAATTGGATTTTATGTCTAATTTCCTTCTTGCGTTATGCATTTTTCATTATTTCTATCTATATCTATCTACTTTTAACCTTCCTTTCCTTCCTTCCTTCCTTCCTTCCTTCGTTCCCTCCTTCCCTTCCCTTCCCTTCCCTTCCCTTCCCTTCCCTTCCTTCTCTCCCTTTCCTTCTCTTCCCTCCTTCCTTCCTTCCTTCCTTTCTTTCCTTCTCTCCCTCAAATCTACCTAACCTAACCTATCTACCTATCTATCAATCAACTCTAACCTAACCTAACCTTCCCCGGCCCACCCCATAGATGTCTGAAATAGATAAATCAATGAGGGAACTGGACAAGAAACGGTCGGAGAAGTTAGCCAAGAAATCAGAGTTGGATGAGATGGATGATGACATAGGGAAGGCAAGGAGGGAGGTGGGAGCCATTGCCAAGGACATACAAAGTGTTCAGAAGCAGATCAACTCCACGGAACACAAGATGGAACAGAAGAAAGGGGAAAGGTGGGTGAACATTATTATTATTTATTTATTTATTGATCAAACTTATTTTTTATTTATTTTTATTCATATTTTTGGCTGTATTGACTATTTTTCTGTTTAATATCGGTTTTTGGTTGATTTTTTTTTCCCGTATAATTCTCTTTTCTCTCTCTCTCCCCCTTTCTTCTTCTCTTCCTTTCCTCTCCTCTTCCTTCCTTTACTCACCTCTCTCCTTCCTTCCTTCCCTTATAATTCTCTTCCTTTCCTCTCCTCGTCTCTCCTTCCTTCCTTCCCTTATAATTCTCTTTCTTCCCTCTCCTCTTCCTTCCTATACTCACCTCTCTCTCTCTCTCTCTCTCTCTCTCTCTCTCTCTCACCCTTCCTTCTTTCCTCAGACACTCAATCTTGAAGCAGTGCAAGATGGACGACATTCTGCTTCCAATGACCCGTGGTAATATGGAGGACATAGAGAACGAGGGGAGGGAGGCGGGGGAGTCCACGCTAGAATACTCATCAGGTCTCAACACACAGGTAAGGAAAGAAAATAATAATAATAAATAGATAAATAATAATATATAAGAATGATGATAACGCGCAGGTAAGGAATGAAAAATAAAATAAATAAATAAATAATAATGGTTTAAAGTTAGCAGGTTAAAAAAATATATAAAAGAAATTAGTTTAAAGTTTGTAGGTAAAATAAATAAATAAAATTAGTTCAAAGTTAGTTAGAAAAAATAATGAAAATAGTTGACAGTTAATAGGTAATAAAAATATATACTTATAGAGTTAAAAGTTATTAGGTTAAAAAAAATAGTTAAAAGTTAATCAATAAAATGTGTTAATGTGAATATAAAGTCTAATTGAGTTGTAATTTATTTGTTCTTCCATCAATTAACCTTCCCTTCATCCATTCATCTGTTCATCCGTTCATCAACCTTCCCTTCATCCGTTCATCCGTCAACTAACCTTCCATTCATCCGTTCCAGGTGATGTATGAGAAGGAGTCGAGGATTGTGATGGATTATTCAATACTTTCGGAGACACACAAGGAGTTGGATGACTCGGATGACGTACACAAAGCAGAGAAGCGGATGCAGAAACACATCAATGATCTCATGAATACCATACAACGAATACAGGTGAATTATTATACATTACTCATTATTCACTCATTTTAACATATTTATTCATTATTATTACTGTTTTTCCCTTATTCCTTGTTCTTTTTTTTCATTCCTCCTTCCTTCCTTCCCTTCTTCCTCTTACTTCTCCTCGGACAAAGTGAAATTATTATTATTTATTTATTCATGCATTCCTCTTCTTCCTTAATCCTTTCCTTCCTTCTATTCCTTCCTCCTTCATTCCTTCCTCCTCTCATTCCTTCCTTTCTTCCTCAAGCCACCAAACATGAAGGAAGAATGCAAAAACTAGACTGATTATTATTTATTATTATTATCATCATTCCTCCTCCTTTACTCCTTGTCCTTCCTTTCCTCCTCCCTCCTAACATTCCTTCCTTCGTTCCTTCCTCCTAACATTCCTTCCTTGCTTCAGGCCCCCAACATGAAGGCGATGCAGAAGCTTGACTTGGCCCGAGAGAAGCTTCAGGAGACCAATTCTGAGTTTGACAACGCTCGGAAACGCGCCAAGAAAGCCAAACAAGCCTTCGAACGCGCCAAGAAAGAACGTTACGACAAGTTCATGGCCTTCTTTGAACACGTGTCGAATGAGATTGATGGAATTTATAAGGTAATGGTAATAATAGTATGTGTGTGTGTGTGTAATCACTGTACAGTCTGCTGCTGGTCTCTCTCGAGACAGCCGGCCGTCCCCCTATGGAAAGAGCTCAGAGCTCATATTGACCAATCTTTGGGTGGGACCGAGACCACTCACACACAACACACCGGGTCAACGAGGTCACAACTCCTTGATTTACATCCCGTACCTACTCACTGCTAGGTGAACAGGGGCTACACGTGAAAGGAGACACACCCAAATAATCTCCATCCGCCCAGGGGATCGAACCCTGGCCCTCTCGGTTGTGAGCCGAGTGGGCCAAGGTGTGTGTGCGTTTTATAAGGTATGGAGGCTGTGAATTGGGTCTAAGTTATGTGTGTGTTTTATTTTGAGGTGAGGTTAGTCCCATATACTTATCCTTCCTCCCTCCTCAGGCTCTAGCTAAGAATCCTTCCGCCCAAGCCTTCCTGGGACCTGAGAACCCTGAGGAGCCATACTTAGACGGCATCAACTACAACTGTGTGGCTCCAGGCAAGCGATTCCAACCTATGTCCAACCTGTCTGGCGGGGAAAAGACCATTGCAGCGCTGGCACTACTGTTTGGCATACATAGGTGTGTGTGTGTGTGTGTGTAATAATGATAATGCTAATAATATATAGTCTATTTGTGTAATACAGAAAAAGAAACTTGCTTTGGATTGTTGAGCTTTTATTAGTCTTTTTACAGAACAATAATAATGATAACTTACTTATTGTTTACCTTTAAATAACATCAATAACATAGTAATGATAGATAACATAGATAGTAATGATAATAGCAATAACTTGTCCGTTAGTAATAGTAATAGTAAGTGTTAAAGAGTATTAGTAACAGTATTAGTGAGAGTAATAGTAACATCCGTCTCCTCATCCATACAGTTACCAGCCGGCTCCATTCTTTGTGTTGGATGAGATTGACGCAGCGCTGGACAACACAAACATTGGCAAAGTGGCTTCATACATCCGGGAGAAGAAGGAACAACTACAGACTATTGTTATCTCACTCAAGGAAGAGTTCTACCAGAATGCTGATGCTCTTGTCGGGATCTGTCCGGATGTGAGTGTGTGTGTGTGTGTGTGTGTGTGTGGATGACTTTGTGGTGTGTGTGTGTGTATATATGAAAACTACACTAGATATTTATATACATAGCTTGGAAACTTTTGTAGATCACCTCTATAGAGTTTCTTAAACATTGACAAAGTTTAATGTTTGATATAAAGTGAATTTAACCTTGTACACACACGTATAGAGAGACACACACACACACACACACGCGTACAGAGAGAGACACACACACCTTCAGCAGTGAGTGAGTGAATGATAATTATTGTTATTGTTTCAGCCTGGTGAGTGTTTGATCAGCAAGGTGTTGACGCTAGACATGGAAAGTTATCCTCTACAGAAGGTACCTGAAACAGACCCATTTGGTAACCAGGTCAACTAACTTTATGCAGGTAAAGGAATGTTGGTGTATTAATGTCTCATCTTTTCACTCTTCTTACTCTCTCTCTCTCTCACACTTTTCTTTTGTTTCAGATTGTGTTTACAAATCTTGGTGCCTTCCCTGTAGAGTGTGTTGCAGCAGAACCTTGTGTTGCAGCCAAGCGTTGGTGTGTGTCTACAAGTGTGTGTGTCTGCCTCGGATGGACAACACTGCACACAACCACCCTGGAATAGTGGAACATTGTGTAGGGTTAATTACATAATATATATATATCAATAAAAACATAATAATACCTATAATAATTACTGGTTTCCATCACCTCCACCACCACTACCCAAGCTCTCTACCTCCCTCCCCTCTCTATTTCCCCTACCTCCCTCTCTACTTCCCCTACCTCCCTCTCTACTTCTCCTACCTCCCTCTCTACTTCTCCTACCTCCCTCTCTACTTCCCCTACCTCCCTCTCTACTTCCCCTACCTCCCTCTCTACTTCCCCTACCTCCCTCTCTACTTCCCCTACCTCCCTCTCTACTTCCCCTACCTCCCTCTCTACTTCCCCTACCTCCCTCTCTACTTCCCCTACCCCCCTCTCTACTTCCCCTAAGTATATACATAAAACAACATTCAGCTCACACAACCTAACACACCAAACATATCACACTAACACACACACTTACATACAAACACTCATACTTCCCACACACCATATGCGACTGGAATAGGCTCCCTCAACACATTTTAGAATCCAAAACAAGACTCATTTACAAAACAAATTGTGTGCTATCGAGTGGTTAAGGAAACTAATATTTCCCTTCCCTTCCCTTACCTTGCCTTCCTTAATCAGCTAGTACTGCACGTAGCTCGCTTCTCACACACTTGTCTTGTCTTGTCTTGTCGTTGTTTAGACGTCAATCGTCACGCCACCGTCGGGGACACACGGGCTAGCTAGAAGAGCCCATCGGGTCACGCCACCTTGGGACACCGCCGCTGTAAGTTGTTGTTCTCTTCTGGCAGGACAATAACTGGAATAAAAAAGTTTGCTTATATATTTATCTATAGTCTAACAGTATATAAGCCTTCACCTTCCTATCCACACACCGGACCTAACCTAACCATAACATCAACGTAACCTAGCCTAACAACCTTAACCTAACCATAACTTAATATCTGTGTGGACTTAGGATTTGAGGCAGCTACCAGATTTTTAAAGAGCCTCTGTGGCCAAACTAAGGCCGTCCCCCAAACAAAACCACCACAAACGTGTGGTTAAGGAAACTAATATTTCCCTTCCCTTCCCTTACCTTGCCTTCCTTAATCAGCTAGTACTGCACGTAGCTCGCTGCTCACACACTTGTCTTGTCTTGTCGTTGTTTAGACGTCAATCGTCACGCCACCGTCGGGGACACACGGGCTAGCTAGAAGAGCCCGTCAGGTCACGCCACCTTGGGACACTGCCGCTGTAAGTTGTTGTTCTCTTCTGGCAGGACAATAACTGGAATAAAAGTTTGCTTATATATTTATCTATAGTCTAACAGTATATAAGCCTTCACCTTCCTATCCACACACCGGACCTAACTGAACCGAACCTAACCTAACCATAACATCAACGTAACCTAGCCTAACAACCTTAACCTAACCATAACTTAATATCTGTGTGGACTTAGGATTTGAGGCAGCTACCAGATTTTTAAAGAGCCTCTGGCCAAACTAAGGCCGTCCCCCAAATAAAACCACCACAAACGTGTTGTACATTACATACCTTATCACCTATGTCAATAT
>JAPQNM010000001.1:4621096-4628596 GCA_029783475.1 Metacarcinus magister | reverse complement strand
AGAGAGATATTCTTTCGAATGTGTCTCCATCACCGGATGTAAACTCCCCCCCCCGACTTCCCCCCCCCTCCCTCCTCTCTCTCTCTCTCTCTCTCTCTCTCTCTCTCTCTCTCTCTCTCTCTCTCTTATCGAAGTTAGGTCTGCTGCACTGCTACACACACACACACACACACACACACACACACACACACACACACACACACACACACACACACAGACACACACACACACATGTAAGTGATCTCTCTAATTAGATTAACAATTACAAACACACAAAACAAAAGTGCAATGATCGTGTGTGTGTGTGTGTGTGTGTGTGTGTGTGTGTGTGTGTGTGTGTGTGTGTGTGTGTGTGTGTGTGTGTGTGTGTGCGATAAGATTGTGCGGATCACAAACACGAGAGAGAGAGAGAGAGAGAGAGAGAGAGAGAGAGAGAGAGAGAGAGAGAGAGAGAGAGAGAGAGAGAGAGAGAGAGAGATAGAGAGAGAGTGTGTTTCCTGTGTGTGGTGTGTGAGCGTCAGTGTGGTGGCGTCAGTGTGGTGGTTTGGGTGTGGGCGTACTAACCCCCCCTCCCCCCCCCACAGAGGGTCTTGACCTGGCTTCCCTGGACCTGGTGTCCCTGGATACCTTGGACTACCTGTTCCCTGACCCGCCCACACCCCCCACGCCCCTGCCCATGCTGCCTGGGGAGGCGGAGGCGGAGGGAGGTGACCTGGTAGGGCCTGAGTGTGCTCAAGCCCACGGGGGAGTGTGTGCCAGGCCCCTGCCCGCCCTGCCCACCCTGCCCGCCCACCCAGGTGTGTGCCGCGCCGCCCACGCATCTCACCCTGACTCCCGCTGCGCTGCCCGCCCTTGAGGCCGGCCTGCCGCCCGTGCAGGCGTGCTCGTGCCCGTGCCCGACTTTCGGCATCGACCTGCCGCCGGACATGACGTGGGCGGCGCCGCGCGGGGACGACGTGGGCGGCGGACTGTTCTCTCAGCTGCTGGACGACGATATGGACGACACGCCCCCCCCGCCCCCGCCCAGACACCTGCTGCCCCCTGTGTTCCTCGCAGGGCACGACTACACCAAGCTGCAGCCGCCCCCGTCAATGATGCCGCGCCCACCACTGGCCCCGCCGCCACCACCACCACCACCACCACCACCACAACCACCACCACCACCACCACCGTCCTCCCGTGGGTGAGAGTGCACGTGACGATGAGCGGGTGTTTCAGTGCACGTACGCGGGGTGTGGCAAGGTGTACGCCAAGTCCTCGCACCTCAAGGCACACCTGCGCCGCCACACAGGTGAGAAGCCGTTCGTGTGCACGTGGGCGGGCTGTTCGTGGAGGTTCTCACGCTCGGACGAGTTAGCAAGACACAGGCGGTCACACTCAGGGGTGAAGCCGTACCGGTGCCACGTGTGTGATAAAAGGTTTTCAAGGTCAGACCACCTCGCTAAACACCACAAGGTTAGTAATGGCTCTTTGTATCTATGTATGTCTGTCTGTATGTATGTATGTATGCAAACACACACACATGTATACTCACACACTATAATTAACAGTTTACACACATATATACACACATCCTATACATGAGAGAACGTCCTAACCTAGCTTAACCACTTCCATCTTTCCCCCGCAGGTTCACCGCCGGGACCGTGTCTTGGCGCTGTATGGTCCACTCTCCTCCTCATTACCGCCCAGACGATCACGCCCCCAGCACCCTCCCGCCCATGCCCATCCACGCCCACCTCAGCATCTCCCTCCCGTGGTGCACCGAGTTGAGTTCAGAGCGGCAAGGCCCATCAGGGTGTGCCAGTAACGCACATACGCCCACGCCCACACCCACGCCCACGCCCACCAGCTGGCCTGGCGGAACACACTCATTTTTACCTGAACAAATTACGAATGTTTCCTCATGAACGTTTACATACTCATGAACGTTTTTCCATGAACGTATTTGTGTTACGAACTAAACTAAAAAAAAAAAAAGAAAAAAAACCATGAAAGAAAAACTAAAAACAAACTTAAAAATAGCTATCACGCTATCATAATGTCATTTTCTTAATTCTGTTTTATTATTATTATTATTATTATTATTATTATTATTATTCCTTCGCTTTACTTCCTTCATTTGTTTGTTCGTATGTTTGTTTAATCTATTCTGTACATAAGCTTGTCTCTTACCTTGCCTTGCCCCGTCCCGCTTTGCCCCGCGCTGGACTGGTGTTTGGGGGTGAGGGGGGGGCGGGGGGGCTCAGCAGCTGCCGCCAAAGATAGGTCTAAGTCGTGGCCAAGACAAAGGTTCGAACACAAGGGAGGCGAGCTAGAAAAAATATATATTATTAGTATTATTGTATTAAAAGAAACTATTATTATTATTATTATTATTATTATTATTATTATTATTATTATTTATTATTATTATTATTTATTATTATTATTATGAAAGAATCGTTCAAAATTTTCTAATATTATAATGTCACAAAATAATAATAATTGAAAAAAAAATATTTGAGCCGTTGAACAAAATACATAATTATTTCAGTGATTATTTAATGCAATCAATTTATTATTATTATTATTATTATTATTATTATTATTATTATTATTATTATTTAAATGAGACAAAAATAGTTTATAATAATCTACACATCACCGATATTTCAAATTTTTTCTTCTTTTCATTTTTTCTATAAGTGACATAATGGATCGAGAGAAACAAGAGTATCTATAGACGACTCCCTTCTAGTGTTCGATCCTCTATTGACCACGTGTGTGTGTGTGTGTGTGTGTGTGTGTGTGTGTGTGTGTGTGTGTGTGTGTGTGTGTGTGTGTGTGTGTGTGTGTGTGTGTGTGTACAAAGCTAACCAAAAAATTGCGTAAATGACAAAAAAAAAAACTTATATTAATTTTTTTTCAATTTAATTTAATATTTTTGTGTTTTTTAAAAAGTTTATTTCTTAACTTATAATAATAATAAAAAAAGTTTGATTATGATAACTTTTAAGAATAATTTTTAGGTTACTTTTATAAATGTAATTAATATGAACTTAATTTAATGAAGATTATTTTTACGTAGAGATAATAAAGATAATAGAGATAATAGAGCGAGAGAGAGAGAGTTGGATAGAGATCTGAAGTGATTTAAAACTCCTAAAAGAACGTTCTAAAGGAATATTCTTTTTTTGAAGTTCTAAAGAAATAATTATTAATATGTTTAAGTTTTTTTAATGTAGAATGTTAATTATAATGTGTGTGTGTGTGTGTGTGTGTGTGTGTGTGTGTGTGTGTGTGTGTGTGTGTGTGTGTGTGTGTGTGTGTGTGTGTGTGTGTGCCTTATAAGATCTGATTAGTTAATGATTGAATAAAATGTGTTGATCTGATAATTAAATATTGACATTATTATAATTTTTTTCTAATTTAATGTTAATATAAAAGTTTGATTATTTTAGTGAAGAAATGATTTTATGTTAATCAGAAAATAATTGATGTAGAATATATGAATAACTTATGTATATTATTATTATTATTATTATTATTATTATTATTATTTTTATCTATGTATTGTGTTGTAACATTAATAATTTAAACTGAATGTGATTATTTAAAAAAAAAAAAAAATTTATTCCTTGCGCATTTCAACATTCATATTTTTATCCATCATCGTAATAATTCAAAACGAAACATTATTATTAAACTTTTCAATAGATAACATGTATATTTATAAGCAACATCACCTTCACACAACCTTATATTTCTCTTTATTATTATTATTATTATTACGTTAAATTTATATTAATAAGAAACACAATTATTAATATACAAAAAGTGCAATTAGAATTTCCTATTAAAAAAAAAACTGAACAAATACAAATTAATAAAAATATATATAATTTTTTTTGTGCAAATATTCGATTGGAATGAAATTTGTGAAAACCTTTTTGTAAATATCTTGTAATTTTGATATAAAACTAGAACTCCATACATCATCATTCCTTGTGTGCGTGTGTGTGTGTGTGTGTGTGTGTGTGTGTGTGTGTGTGTGTGTGTGTGTGTGTGTGTGTGTGTGTGTGTGTGTAATACTTGAAATAAAGCTTTTTTTCCTAGAAACCTGTATCTCTTTCCCTCTTTCTCTCTCTCTCTCTCTCTGTGTGTGTGTGTGTGTGTGTGTGTGTGTGTGTGTGTGTGTGTGTGTGTGTGTGTGTGTGTGTGTGTGTGTGTGTGTGTGTGTATTCTTAGTACGATAATATTTGTCTCACGTACGAAATCCCTGACCTAAATCGAGAGAGAGAGAGAGAGAGAGAGAGAGAGAGAGAGAGAGAGAGAGAGAGAGAGAGAGAGAGAGAGAGAGAGAGAGAGAGAGAGAGAGATCTGGATACGGATATTTGATAGACGCATAGCCAGACTCACTCTCTCTCTCTCTCTCTCTCTCTCTCTCTCTCTCTCTCTCTCTGAATTCTTTTTAAACAATGGAAATTTTGTTGTTGTTGTTTTTTATTGCAATGCTCCTCCTCTTCCTTCCTCCTCCTCCTCCTCCTCCTCCCTCTTCCTCCTCCTCCCCTTCCTCTCCTCCCCTCTTCTCCTCCTCCTCCTCCTCCTCTCCTACTCTTCCTCCTCCTCCTCCAACCGCGTGCCTTCCCCTCAATTTAGCTAATACACCTGACCTCTTACGACAGGAGGAGGAGGAGGAGGAGGAGGAGGAGGAGGAGGAGGAGGAGGAGGAGGAGGGAGAGTAGGAGGAGGAGGAGGAGGAAAGACAATAAAAATAAAGAAAAACAAAGGAAATTACACAGAGAGAGAGAGAGAGAGAGAGAGAGAGAGAGAGAGAGAGAGAGAGAGAGAGAGAGAGAGAGAGAGAGAGAGAGAGAGAGAGAGACGTATAGCATTTTCATGACTTGGAAACAAATGGCCTTTTAAACCTCTCTCTCTATACTGTCTCTCTCTCTCTCTCTCTCTCTCTCTCTCTCTCTCTCTCTCTCTCTCTCTCTCTAACGCACGCACACGCACACGCACACGCAATACAGACACATGACTGCCTATTTTGACCAACTGGTGCCTTCCATATTAGGGAGAGAGAGAGAGAGAGAGAGAGAGATAGAGATAGAGATAGAGAGAGAGAGAGAGAGAGAGAGAGAGAGAGAGAGAGAGAGAGAGAGAGTCTTGCCTCACCGATATTTGCTCTAACTTTAAAATGACAGAAGTTTACTCATAATGATTCTCTTCTCATTCAATGTGTGTGTGTGTGTGTGTGTGTGTGTGTGTGTGTGTGTGTGTGTGTGTGTGTGTGTGTGTGTGTGTGTGTGTGATTGTTATTGTTGTTTTTGATCATTATTTTCATTTCTTATTTCCCTCTCCTCCTCCTCTTCTTCTCCTGCTAAAAAATACTAGTAATGATAAAAACTAGTTATATCAAGCAGCCTTCGTAGGAACCCTAGGGTCTGTTGTTGTTTGTGTTCCCTTGTATATTCCCTTGTATATATTCCTCCTTGTACACTTGTAAGTTCAGTCTCTTCCATTAGTATTATTAACATTATTTTTTTTACTCTCTCTCTCTCTCTCTCTCTCTCTCTCTCTCTCTCTCTCTCTCTCTCTCTCTCTCTCTTTATTAACATATAAATGAGACAAGCTTAATTTTCCTCAAGATTAGAAATAAACATGAAAAAAAATGAAACTGAACGATAATAAAAAAAAAAAATGAACGATGGAATGAACGATACTCAAGGATATTTATCTATCTATGTATCTATCTATCATTATCTCTCTCTCTCTCTCTCTCTCTCTCTCTCTCTCTCTCTCTCTCTCTCTCTCTCTCTCTCTCTCTCTCTCTCTATTCCCAAACTTATATCATTATGGGATTTGTTTTGCTATTCGTTACGCTTTTGTTTCTGTGTTTGCAAAGTATAAGGAGAAAGGTTTCAGATCCTAAAGGTTTCAGATCTTATACTTTGCTACTCCCTCGATGCTCTTTTGTTTGTTAGTTATAGGGAAGGGAATTATGAAAGGGGATTATGCTGGTGATATTGTCAATGTGTTTATAGTTTGGTGTTAATTTTCTTGGAGTTTCAGGAGTTTATATATATTTTTATTTTTTATTTTATTTTTGAAAGTGAGAAGTGAAGGAAGGAAGGAAGGAAGGAAGGAAGGAAGGAAGGAAGGAAGGACTACTACTCCTACTCCTCCTCCTCCTCCTCCTCCTCCTCCTCCTCCTCCTCTTACTACTACTACTACAACATCTAATTAAAATCTGAAAAAACACGAAAATTATAATATAAATCTAACAAAAACATAACCTCTCTCTCTCTCTCTCTCTCTCTCTCTCTCTCTCTCTGAAGCATTTCCAATCATGTTAAAAGGCAAGGAAAGTGTCGCTCTAATCAAGGCTTTCTCTCTTTACTAATCTGTGTGTGTGTGTGTGTGTGTGTGTGTGTGTGTGTGTGTGTGTGTGTGTGTGTGTGTGTGTGTGTGTGTGTGTGTGTGTGTGTGTGTGTTGGTACTACTTGTGCTACTATTATTATTACTACAAGTGGAAGAGGAGGAGGAAGAGGAGGAGGAGGAGGAGAGAGGAGGAGGAGGAGGAGGAGGAGGAGGAGGAGGAGGAGGAGGAGGAGGAGGAGGAGGAGGTTATTGTTATTATTATTATTATTATAAGCTTTAATATTATGCTACTTACACACACACACACACACACACACACACACACACACACACACACACACACACACACACGTAAAATAATGTTACTTCTATTTAATTATTTTTTTTGTTTTATAAATTTATTTATTTATTTATTTTTTTTGGTTTTGTTGCTGAAAGTAAAACGAATTTCAGAATTATGAAAGTTTATTGGTAGAGGGAAGAAAGGGGGGTAGGGGGGGAGGGGGAGGGAGGAGGGAGGAGGGAGAGAAGGAAGGAAGGAAGAGAGGAAAGGTGAGGATAATAAATATACATATAAATATAAAATTAATATACATAGAATGATAAAACTTTTCATAATTTAATGTTTAGTTTATCTTGTCAACTTCCTCTTCCTATACAAACTTTTTTTTCCTCGATATTTTCACTTCAAAATATTTTCCATTTTGAGTCCCAGAATTTGGCGCCAAAACTTGTGGTCCAATGTTTGTCATCATTTTCCCGCGTAAATATTAGTGTTAGAGTATTGATGATTATATACAAAGTTATGCAGCTTGATCATATCTATATAATTATCATATCAGATTGTTAATTATTCGCATAGTTTTTGAAAAATATCAAAAAAAACATTTATTTTTTAATCAAATACAAATTTATTATTTTCTCAGTTATTTCTTGACCGATTTTTTTCTTTTATAGCTTAAAATAATGGTAATGTCCTGTTCTTTAATTGTTATCTAAAGAAAAAGTTACGTAAATTTCATAGTTTTTGAGTTATATACAAAAACATGATTCTTGACTAAAATCTTAAGGGAGTGCACTGGAAAAAATCTTGAAAATTTTTGATATTTTAGATTTTCCTGAAAGTTGTTATAA